>JASANF010001599.1:0-85083 GCA_030248245.1 Trissonchulus sp. WLG1_4 | reverse complement strand
ATGCCCAAACACAAAAATGAAGTTGTTTAATACAAATCAGCATTCACTGTACAGCAAACGTGAGTGGAATTTTGGCTTGCGATTTTTCTTCACAAGTAACTTGCTGTTGCACAATCAATAGCTCATTTTGCTCACCTCAGTGTGATCGAGCGGTCGCAAATTGTCGTTTTTTATGCATATGAGTAATACATTGAAAAACACTGAAATCGAGATTTTTGAAAAACTTAAATTTGACTAGATTTTTTAAATAGTATCGATTTGCTCAAAATCAAATTTTGCGACCGCTCGAACACAACTAGATGCATTTATGTGCCAAATTTTAACTTTTTTTGTTGAGCCAATTTTCTAAAATCGCAAGCCAAAAATTTGCGTTTGTATTCAGTCACACGAACTATATTTCTGTCTCATGCAAAAAATATTGCATTATTGCACAAAAAATTATGCATGTTATTTAATGGTGTCACTCAAAATTACTGACTGTTAGCACTCAAAATTGCAGGCAAATAATTGGCCGACTAAATGCGACCGCCTGCTGGTTTGAGTACTTGTGTAAACACTGCAGATTCAGATTGCAAATTTAATTAATTAAATTTAGTTATGCCTAGAAAGTCATTATGTTCCTTCTTACCTAAATTGAAAATATTTGCAATATCATTCAATGGAAAAATAATAAAAATAAAAGCAACCTCAGTGTGCCCTTAAAACAAGTGTGTTGTTTTGAATATTATATGATAGTTGTGTTACGTGAGTGTGTGCTAGGGCCGTAGGCATAATACATGTAGACGGGGTCTCAGTCTGGGGGTTAGCTTGCCCGTGGTTTTTCGAAATTTTAAGATAGCCTTGAAACCTGCGGGGGAGGGGCTTGAACGTAAAAAACGCAATAAATTGCACCTGCTTAAATATTTCATTCATCTAAGTTTTTAGGTCAAATTTGAGAGGGGGAGCAAGTCTCGACATCTAAAATCTGGGGGACTTTCCCCCAACGTGTATCTGCGGCCATAGGTCTGGTAAGTCATTGTTAATATGCAGATCTAATTGGAGCCGTTTATGGTCGGCATGCCTTTGTACATTGTCTGGGCCAGTCTACCACGTTTTGAGTGACAACAGTCAGTAATTTTGAGTGAACCCATTAATATTTTTCCAAAAATTATACCACACTCAATAAAACACCAAAAAATTTAAAGTATTGTAAAGTAAAACACAGCTACTAGTGTTTTTCAATCTTCCAAAATCATTACATACGTGTAAAATGTAAATGCCTGGCTTGTGAAGGCATTTTCACGAAAATCTATTTTTCTTGCTGAAAATTACTCGAAAAAATTTCAATTTTTTCATGTGATATGTACATCAAATTACCAGAAATTCACGTCTGAACAACTTTTGTTCTTGTAATGCATGCTTATTTTTGTGCATTTTTAAAATAATGGCCAAAACCCACATTTCAGGAGTGCTACCTTAATCCAATTACGTCTTCATTACAATGTTAATTTGTTTACATATATTATTTTAAGAACATATTAAGTGACTGCTTATCGGTTAAATACTGGTTTATCGGTAACTGCATTTTTGTTTTTTTATTTATTGAATTTTGTGGTAAACTCAGGTACAAAAGTTGAAGTCATTGTTATGGGGTTCTGCTCTTGACCTTTATTGAGTTTTAATCAATGGTCACCAATCGGTAGAATAGACATCAGCTGGAAGAAGTCCCTTCAAGGGAAGTTTAACCTGTCGCTCACATTATTTCAACTTTTACAAAAATTTTTCGGTATTTTTTAAAACGTTTGCAGATTTTACTTTAATTTTACGAATATAGTTTTAAATAATGTAGAAAAAGGATTTGTCTATTTTGTGAAAAAAAAGCAAAAATGGTGTAAAGGATTGCGCCTGGGACTTTTGTGTGAACTTGGAGAATGCTTAACAACATAGAATCCAACAGAACCCCCAACTCTGTCAGCCCCAAATATTATTCTTATTAAGCCGTTAGCATTCTTTTAAGGTGGCGCTCTGAGTAACCGACTTTGGGCGATTAAATTTATCAGTCAAGTTTTCGTTGATTAACTCAAGAAGAAAAGCTGTTTCAAATCAAACTAGCTTTCATTTGATGTTTATCATGTCAAATTTTGATTAAGTGAATTTTCAACCAATTTTTCAATGCGAAACATTCTTTAAATCGATGTACTAAAAAATTCTATATGGCTTTTGCTACTGTTTAAAACAGTTTTGTATAGCGAATTGCTAGCTGCAACTTTTCAAAAAGTCAAATGTCAAGGCAATTTTTCTAAAAAAGTTCCAAAATTACATTGACCAACATTGACAAAAATACGCTATTTTTCAACATAATTTTTCGTTAGCTACTTTTTGGCTTCTGTTATTTTTCTCACCGGGTTTTAGTACAAAAAAATTAGCTCTATTTTATGGAAAATACGTATGTGTAGGCAAACTTCAGGTTTTTGGAACTGCGCTATAGGGTACATTTTTTTACGATTACTGTCAGCTGCAAAAACCGATCCGCATGAAACTTTGCACACGGTTAGAACAGACGTATATGGAGGCGCCGAATTTCTTGAATTGTAATTATTATGATTTGCCTCAATATGACAGGCTTGTTAAAACGTCACTTTCGATAAAAATTAAAATAACTAAAAATTTGTCGCCACTAACTAAAATTCGACAAAAATAGCACCTCGGCCAGATAATTGTCTTCAATTTAGGCTATCGATTGCTAATTTGGTTGAGGCACCGCTGAGCTACGTCGTTTCAAAAATTAGACGAATTTTGCAAAATTTCAATTTTGATGTCGTCATAGAATTTGGTAAAATGCTCCCACAAGTTCCAAAACTTTGCAAAAAGACGTGCCTGGTGTCTATCTGTACTTGAGCAAAAAAAATTGTATCGGCAAGAAGAGAACAGTTATAGCAATTTGATTTATTGGAAGTTACTCAGAGCGCCCCTTTGAACAATACAGGGATTAAGGGGGTAGTGTCGCGAAAGCAGTCAATTTTGCGTAACTGTAAAACATTTTTAGAAAAAAATAAGACTTCGTTGTTTATATATTTTGAACATATATGTTGAGGCAAGTATTTTCGCCAAGTTTTGTCAAAATTGATGCAGTATACTGTTTGCAGTGAGGTCGCAAAGTCGGAAAAATGACGTTTTAAAAACCTATTCACATTCGATTTTTTCGTCACAATTATCACCTTATTTGTTTAGTTTGTTTACTTAGACTAAAAGGACATATGTTGTAGTTTATGCACACAAAATTTAGTGCAAATTGCTTGAGTGGTTGCGGAGTAATACCTGTTTGAACTGTGAAACTGTGCGTAAACAGTGAAGTACTCACAGCAATAATAATAAAGTGTGAAAAATTTAGACGCTTATTTTAAAATCAAAAGAAAAACAAACCTTCATTTTTCTTTTTTCTTATTTGTGGCAAAAAACTGTGCGTCGAGACGTTATGTGTACTTCACAAGCTGGCCAATCTGATATCTGGCTTAATTTTTTGAATTTTCATGTCCTTACAATCGATTGTTGGATGTCTGGCTTACAATCGATGATTGGTTCAAGATATTGGTAGATATTGGTAGTCTAGTGTCTGGCAGTACTTATTTAAAACAGTATAGCATTGGACTAGTTTCTCAGTGAACGTACAAGTTCAAAGCAAAAAGATCTTTTTTTGCAACCTATGAGCAAAACTGCTTTCGCGACACTACCCCCTTAAACGATAAAACTTGATTGGCACCTTGCTCACATGGCCAACCCGATACCAGATAAAACGTAGTCCTCTTAAGTTTACCTCATTCGACCCACACACGGTTTTCTGACGCGACTGATAGGGTTTGCCAACCTCAAGAAGACCCGTGGCCCTACATACAATATATAACCATGAATGATTGCACTAGCACAGTCTCACACACACCTGATCCGACTCTGTCCCGATCCATCCCACACTTCGTTCCCTAATTTAGAAAACACAGCGTTGCACCCCCAACCCTCGGTTGACGACTCACCGAAGGTTTCCTCAGCTTTGGATGTGTGAATGCCCTGGAATTTATCCAACCTAAGGCACAAATTCCGACGAACCAACAAACCACAAGGTGTTAAGCAAGAACAAAATACCTGTTTGGTTAGTGCATGCCCGGGCCGATCTCTAGCTTAGGCTTAGTATAAGGCTTGGGCTGGATATCAGGCTTAGACTTGGGTTCAGGCTTAGGCTCAAGCTAAGGCAATTCAGTGATACCAGCAGGTTTTTAATTCATCAATTTTTTTGCCTGCATCCAGTTATGCACAAAAAATTTCATGTAAAGCTCAATTTTTAGACAGTTTGATTTCAGCTAAAGCTTACATGGTACAAACATCTAACCTAGACCATTCAAAAGAACGTTCAATTTTGATCCTCCTAGGTTTCGGGGATATAGAGGGTAGGGGACTTTGGATCACTAAGCCAACAATCATCGGTTTTGAGACTTATTCCACCCCTAAGGGTCTTAACACCAATAATTTCACTCTAGATTTGTATTAAAAGGGGCAACAGCTAGTTTCGGGGCTCGTGATCATATTGGAGGCTTGGCTGACAGTGGGAATTTTACATTTTTATGGGACACGGAACAGCCACTCAAAACAAGAACTCCCGCTCCTCCCACGTGAACCTCGGATTACTTGGTGGTCGCCCACAGACAGGCAAATTTTTATATATACACATAACATGTAAACGAAGCAACGCATGCCGGCAAGCTACGGGTAATCATCTTGGCTTCTTGGCCCAGACTGAGGACAAGTGGAGTCGTTTTTGAGCTGAGAGGGCGATAAAAAAATGCACAATGTACAAGAACAAAATATACGAACGCACAAACAAAGTTAACTCAATACATGTATTTAAAACTTAATTAAACAAGTTTACAATATATTTTGCAGATTATTTCTTTTCCTTGGAGCACTTCAATTGTTATTCAATATAATTAGTCAATTCGAAAAGTTACCCAGTTTTTATTCCGGATACAATGGGCTGTCAAAAGATTTATACTCTTCGAACTTCCGACTGCAAGGTACACATTATAATATTTCCAGTGGCAAGCTGAAAATAAAATAAAATTGACGTATGACAAAACTGTTGTGTTGTTCTATCTATGATGGTCAAGTGTTATTACATATTTAAGTTACAATAAATCTCGTTTGATTAGGTTAATTATCAATCCTCAAATTATTTTTATCAGCTACAGACAGCGTTCTTTAGAACGGTAGCTAGATCATACAGATAAGGTGTTGGTAACTTGCAAACTTTTCTCCTGTCGCTATCTCAGTACATTTGTCTTGCCCTACGTATATTGCACGTCTTACGTGTATTCGCTGTGGCAAATTTGTGTGTGTTTGCGTGCGATTTTTCCATTATGTGTAATTGTGGGTGAGCTGGTCCAGGCGACCACCAGCTAGCTTAGTTTTGTTGTTGTTAGCTAGCATACTGTAGGGTTGAAATGACCAAATCAGGGCGGTTTTATCGTTTTTAAAGCCCTAAACATAAATTTTTCACTGACTGACGCTTAATTTATTGAAAACTAGGTAATAAATTATGTATCAATTCATCATATTAATAATCATTTGAAATAATTTTGGCATAACGGTTATATTGGTACATAATTGGTCGCGTACGCGTGTATCAATAAACAGCGCTGAATTGCGACCTAGGTTAGGTAAATTAAAGTCAGATGCACACATATAAAGATGCGGAAATAAGGGGGGGGTCGACAACCAAAGAGGGAGTGCAACGCTGTTTTTTAATTAGGGACCAAAAATTGTGGAGATGGATCGGGGGAAAGAGTAGGGTCAGATGTGTCAGTGTGTAAGACTGTGCAAGCGCAATCCTCCATGTATATTGGATGTAAGTCCACGCGGTAAAAAACCTTCTGTCTTCCTTTGAAAGTTGGCAAACCCACCATTGCAGATACACAAACCACGAACTCGTGTGTGTGGGTTGAATGAGGTAGATTGGAGGCCTATATTTAAATATGGTATTGGGTTGGCCACGTGAGCAACGTGCCGATCAAGTTTTTTCGTTTGATCCAGGCGTTGTCTAAAAAAGACTTAACGGCTTTATAAGTATAATAAATAAGGTTGTGGTGCAGTGTTAACATTCACTAAGCCCACACAAAACTCCAGGGCTCGATCCTCTACACTTCTTTCTTTCTTTTTTTTCAAAAATAGCAAATCATTTTTTTCAACGTTTTTTATTTACCTTCAGTCTACGTACAATTTACAAACAGTTTTGCAAAAATACTGAAAAAACATTCTGAAAGTTGAAAAAATGTAAGCGACAGGCTAAACTTCTTTTGAAGGAACTTTTTCAAACTGACGTCTATTTACCGATTACACTGTTGCACTAAACTTTACTACTGACCATTGATTAATTTTGCATAAAATTGCTGCTTGTTCGGATCACACCGTCCTTTTCTAGGGTATGTAGTTCGTCCGCTACTTTGTCTCGCAAGGCAAATGGGACATTACGGTGTTTGGTTATAACTGGTTTAGCGTTAGTATCAATTTTGATGTGATGTTGAAATCCTTTAATTTTTCCCGGGTATCCGAGAACAAAACCGGGAAGCATTCTTGAGAGTGCCTGGAGTGATTTGGCTAATAATCACCCTGAATGTTTATACCCAACTTTTGAATCAGGTCTAAACCAAGGAGCGCTTTCTGACCGTCAAGTATAAAAAATTTCCCGTCAGTTTTCACATTTTTGTACTGGAGTGGCAGAGTTACAGTACCGTAATTACGTAAAAGTTTCTGATCGTAAGCAAAAAGTTTGGTAATAGTCTACTCAAGTAGGTAATTGGTTAAATACTTTTGGTAGTCTTGAACAGGAATTATTGATACAGGAGATCCTGTATCTAGCAGAAAATTATGAAAAATTGTCATGCCGTAATTACATTTAACTTGAATACAACAGTATATAGTGCTTAGTGAATTCAATTTTTGAACTTGCAACACTTTAATCTGATCAGCTGTCTCAGATTCAAAACTAGTGCGACCAAAATTTCGCACAGTTTTAAATTTATGCTGTTGTTTCTTTTTTGCATTGCACACTTTCTCGTAATGACCTTTTTTGTGGCAAAAACGGCAAACTGCATCAATAGCTGGACAGTTGTTTCTATTGCTGTTATGGTCTTTGCCACAACGCATGCAGTTTTTGAAGTTACCGGAACGATTGAAATTGTTACTGGTTCTAGTGTTCGTGTATTTCCCAATAGTTCGTTTAGATAAAGCATTAACCGAAGCATTAGTGTTAGTCATTGTTTTTGCCTCAGTGGCTGCTTTTTCAATTTGTGAAGCAATCTGTACTGCTTTCTCGACAGGTAAGTTAGTCTCCATGAGCAAGCGTAAGCGCACTTTTGGGTTGCTCACACCTTCCATTATTTGATCACGTAACATGTCCCCTTGAAATTGTCCAAAATCACAGGGGACTAATAGTGATCGTAGCTCACTGTAAAAGTTACCAAACGTTTGGCTCGACTTTTGTCGACACTGGCGAAATACGTGACGCATTGCAATTGGGTTCGCGTTCGGTGCAAAGTGGTTTTGCAGACGACTTACGATATTGTCGTACGTTGGTTGCTGGTTTTCCGCGTCGTCAGCAGGATTGTAATTATTTAAATTCAACTGACCAGGTAAGGTGTGAAAACTTCTCTGGGTCTCAGTTCCGATACAGTGAATCAGAAGAGCAATTTTGCGACGATCTGGCAAGTCATCTGCGCCAGAAGCAATAATATAGGTATCAAATGTTCGTTTCCACTAATGCCAGGGCATCACAGGGTCACCCGGGGTTTCCAAAAACGGGGTGGGTGCTTTTACAGAATCCATCGTCGCCAAAGTGTAGTAAAGTGACTACTAATCAGCTGAACTACATGTCGGTATAAACACATGACATGACATTTACTAACCGAAGATTTTTTCAACTAGTTGCACAAGTCACAGTTTACAACAATATATATTCTACATTCTACATTCTACAGTGAGATTTGATCCTCCTAATGGTGTGATCTCTTTGTGCATATTTTTTCCGCGCTATAGCGTGATTTAACTACCTAAGTGCAAAAAGATTGGCCTAAAGTGCTTGAAGTCGATTGATGTCAATTGAAGACGTTTCTCAGCGACTCTCATCGTTGGAAGAGACAGTTTCAAAGCTGTGTGTTTCGGTGCAAAGTCTTCTTAGAAATCAGGAAGAAAAAGAACAAGGACAGCCAACACAGGCCGCTCAGGGCGGCCAGTCCCCTCCGGGAGGTCAACAAGTTGGTCAAACCCCAGAGGGATCCGAGCCCGACTGTAGGAATTCAAGAAAATTTCTGGCGCCTATTCTTCTTCATTGTTGCCTGAACACTTAACTTGGACTTTTGGTTTCTTGGGTATTAAGGATCAGGGGCCAAAAAGGAAATTTCTGTGATTGACGACACTGCTCGCTATCTGCAGATCGCCTTTAAACGGCTTAACGAGTTTGACCCTGAAACAGGGGACACCTGCTCTGTCGAAAGCTTCGCAGGGGACATTGCAATTGTGCTTGAAGCCTGCCACGCTCACTTGGCTAACAAAAAGCGGGAGTGTTTTGTCCGAGGTAACTTTGATTCAACTATGCGGCCCTATATCAAGGATTGTACCAGGGAAGTCTTTTCGGTCATTAAGAAATTCAAGCACTACACGCTGCCGCTCAAATTTCTGGAGCCTTGCCACAGTCCCGACCACAAAGGGGCCCCTATACCCACCAAGGAAGGGGGGGAACTAGAGGTCGTGCTGGCACGTCTTACCTTAATCGGCTGGTGCGTGGGGGTGCTCGTGGTAATTTTCACCGGCCGCTGTCTCAATTCCCAGGGACATCCGAGACAGTTGATGAACAATAAAACTTCACATGGCCTTTCCTATTCTAAACAACCCTCCTGGAAATGTTGCCGGCTCATTTCAAAGACACATAAACGACTGGATTGCAATAAACGCCAACCCCGTAGTAATTCAATGGATAGAACATGGAATAAAACTACCTTGGATCGACGATACACCACAACTGGTTCGGGTGAAAAACAAAGATATGCGCCCTGCTCAGGAAGCTTTCGTGGATCAAGATGTTCAAAGGCTACTGACTGCGGCTATCGAAAAAGTAGAGCGAGCACATTGCATTTGTAGAACCGGTGTTGTCCCAAAAAAGAATGGAAAGCTTCGAATGATAATCGACCTGAGACCTAAACCGACACGTGCAAGCCCCCGAGTTTCAGTATGAAGAAATACGGTTTCTACCGCAGATACTGGCGGACGGGGACTATATTGTGTTCGCAGATCTGGAGTCTGGTTATCATCATTTTACAGTACACAAGGACTACAGAACTTACCTCGGGTTTTCGTGGAGAGGCCAAGTATATCAATTTTGCGTTCTTCCATTCGGACTAAACTACAGCCCATACGCCTTTCTCAAAGAGATGCGTCCAGTTATAAAACATTTGCGACAAAAGGGCTTAAAGTTGACAGCTTACATGGACGATTTTCTATTGTTGGCCCCTCAAAACGAAACTCTGTTTGCGAGGGACTTGATGCAAACAACGTTCCGAAAGCTGGGAATTCACATAAATATGGAAAAATCAGACCTGCCCCCGTCACAAAGCAAAGAACATATTGGCTACAAGGTGGACTACGAAAAGGCCTCTAATGCGAATCACCCCCAAACGGATTCATTCATTAACGCACGACCTCAAACGCTTACTCCAAAAAAGTTATTGCACAGCCAGAGTACTAGCTCAGGTGACGGGAAGGTGTATTTCGATGTCAAAAGCGGTTTTTCCAGGCAAGCTGCATTTAAGAAACGCCTACCGTCTATTGAGGAACCGAAGGGACTGGAATTCTGTTTTAAAATTAGACGATGCAACAAAAAAAGATCTGCACTGGTGGCTAAAAGACATAAAAGTTTGGAACGGGGTCTACGCGAGACCAGAACCAGTCGATGCTGTTTTAGTTACGGACGCTTCAGAGGCTGAATGGGGGCACACTGTTTGGGCCACTACGCTCAAGGACACTGGCCACGATGTTACGGACTAAACCCATCAAATGTGAGGGAGTTTCTAGCTGTCTTGTTCGCACTGAAGTCGTTCTGCCCTCTCCGCCGAAAAAAGTGCGTGTCTTGACTGACAATACCTCTACCGTCGCGTATTTGAACCATTTTTGTGGCTCGAGTACAGAGCTAACCGAGATCGCAAAAGCAATATGGAATTACTGTTTCACAAGAGACATTATGATACAAGCCCAGCACATTGCTGGAGACAGAAACCTGGTGGCGGATTTTCTGTCTCGATGCGTAGATCACTACGACTGGATCCTAAGCGACGGCATATTCCGACACCTACAGCATATATGGGGACCGCACACAGTAGATCGGTTCGCTTCCTACGCAAACGCAAAACTCGCTCGCTACAACTCTCGCTTCTGGGATCCTTCGGCAGAGGCCGTGGATGAACTGCTACAGGATTGGCGAACCAAAAACAATTACCTAAACCCACCATTTCGACTCCTACCCCTAATCCTGACTTGATAGAAACCCAAAAATGTTACGCAGCAATAATTGCGCCGTTTTGGCCGGCTCAACCTTGGCTACCGAAACTAATAGAAATGAGCATAGCGGTTCCAATCTGTTTAAACAAGTGGCATCAGGCATTTCTTCCCGGGGCTTGGGAGAAATACAACCGCTAAAAAATCCAAAGTGGCAAATTTTTGCTTGCAGAGTTTTTGGGAACAAGAACTAGGCAAGCTCGGTTGGTCGAGAAACATGATAGCAATTTTGTCAACGTCACTGGCTGAGAATACACATAAACAATATAATTCTTATTTAAAACGATTGCACAAGTTTTGTGAACTGAACTATTACCTTTTCCACCTGATACGAGTGGATTTTGCATGTTTTTTTGGGAAATTGCAAAATCAGCTAGTCGACCAGCATCCATTATCCGAGTGGCCCGTTCTGCCTTTATGTTACTGTTATCTGTGAGGCAAACAGAGTTCAACAGGGCTTTAGTCGACAAGTTTTGCATAGGATTAATTAAAAGAGTTACTACTACGCCAAAGTTATCTCGAAAAATTATACCAACCAATGCCCTTTTACATTATCTATCACAACTTTATCCACATAAAGATGTATCTGCACCGGATTTGCAGTTAAAGGCTATCACTCTGCTAGCATTGAGTGTTATGTGTAGACCATCTGATTTAGCACCCTTAGCAGCATCAGTAAACGACGCCTTAGTATTTTCGACAGACAAAATACAATTTGAATGTAATTTAAATTCTGTGACCGTTACACTGTTCGGAATCAAAAATGACTACCGACGAGATGGATTTCAGGTGACGATAGCTAAGGCCTTTGACAATACTGTTGATCCAGTCGCAACATTGTACGACCACATAGAGAATACCGTCAACTGGAGGAAATGAATACAAACCAAGCCCATATTCATAACTTTTGAAACACTGCGGCCGCTGACCGCAGGAGAAATAGCAGCAGTACTAAACAGCAGCTTAATAAACGCGAGCTTAACCGGCTTTAGAGCCAACGATTTTCGACCTACTGGAGCTACATTAGCTATAGCTAGTGGTTCGAACCCTAATACTGTTATGCAAAATGGAAACTGGCGAAACATGCGACACTATGTTTACAGCTTGCCGAATCAAAATGTTACAGATCGGACACTGGGTATCTCTCCACAACCTTGCAATGTATTAAGAAATGTTGAGACTAAAAGCGATGTGACGGCGTTTAAAGTTAATGAAAGTCACAGAGCAAAAGTGAAGCATTCTACAGTGAGATTTGATAATCTTAATAGTGCCAACCCAACAGGCCGGTGGCAGACCATGGCCACCCAACCCATGGCGGAAAAATAGGACAAAGAGATCACACCATTACCTGCCTCACCCACCCATAGTGGTCCATACTTTCTCCGACGGAGGGAATATAAAGAATAAAGAGACGCTTAATATAGTATTGTATGAGACACTCGTGTAGTTACTAGCGCGGTATTGGACAGATTGCAATGTATTAAAAAATAGAGAATATAAAAGACTAAAAGCGATGTGACGGCATTTAAAGTTAAATATATATATATATATCTATTTATATATATATATATATATATATATATATATATATATATATATATATATATATATATATATATATATATAAATATATATATATATATATATATATATTGATTAAGATTAGAAGAACGTCTCTGTATGTTTAATTTTACTTAAATAAAACAAGTATTCAGCCTGTACTTCGGCCTGCGTCAGGCCTTCAAAGGGCTAGAATATTTACAATAATGTCAGATGGTCGTAATCGTAGCTGTTCAAACCCCAGGGTTGGAATAAAGTTTCCATTTTATCTATCCAATTAGCTTCATAGGTTTTTCTTTTTTGTTCGTCGTTGTTAAAGTTTTGCTGCAAGACAATCACTCTCATATCTGTGGAACCATGATTTGGTCGAGTGAAGTGTCTGGCTATTGTTGTATTGCAGCTTGGTAATAATTTTTGTTTATTCTCTCTCGATTTTAGTATGTTATATATATATACAACAGTTACGCTCAAGAATAAATGCACACAGAGACTGCGTAGTCAACATACTAAAATCGAGAGAGAATAAACAAAAATTATTACCAAGCTGCAATACAACAATAGCCAGACACTTCACTCGACCAAATCATAGTTCCACAGATATGAGAGTGATTGTCTTGCAGCAAAACTTTAACAACGACGAACAAAAAAGAAAAACCTATGAAGCTAATTGGATAGATAAAATGGGAACTTTATTCCAACCCTGGGGTTTGAACAGCTACGATTACGACCATCTGACATTATTGTAAATATTCTAGCCCTTTGAAGGCCTGACGCAGGCCGAAGTAAAGGCTGAATACTTGTTTTATTTAAGTAAAATTAAACATACAGAGACGTTTTTCTAATCTTAATCAATATATATATATATATATATATATATTTATATATATATGTGTGTGTGCTAAATTACTAGCAACGAACCAACAATGTCTAATTTCCACGTTTTACCATGTGAAATGCATTTATATAGAAAATGTTGATGATGAAAAGTTTCATTAGGTTCGTATCCCATGGCGTTTATGTGGCAACCTTGAACAATTAATAACATTTAAATTCAAAAAATTAACCAAAAGCAAATCTAGAAACCGAAAAGCTGTGTGAAACAATAAAAAACAGTAAAAATTTAGTCAAGTATTCAAACAAGTTATGCTAAACTTATATAGTGCTTCAAAGTTTCAGTTAGAGATAAAAAATTTGCCAGTTCAAACACCTAAAAAAGGCCAAATAGTTCCTAATAATTATTATCAGGTTCACGTCTAGTGGAAACGTACTCAGCAACGCTTTAGCAAAGCCCTGTGAAGAATTAAAAGCTTAAGGGGGCGCTCCGGGAATCAAGGATTTGGGCCGTATTATTTAAAAACAGCCAAAATAACCTACCATTCTTTAAGGAACGTTGCCCAAAATACTATTTCTGATGTCTTGACCTGCATATCTCTATAGCAAAACATTTGGAAAAAATTGGACAATTTACTGATTTTATTCGACTTTTACACAAATTCAGCAAGTAAGCCAGTGCATCAACGCTTTTTGAGGTTTTCCAAACAGACGATACGTAAATTTTATTAGACGTAATGAAAAATTAAAACAATTTTATTGCGTTCTGTGAAAAAAATCGCACAAGAAACCATTTTCAGAAGCAGCAGACTCAAATATAGGCTGTGTGAATACAAAACCAATTTTTCGGCATTCGATTATAAAATGCTGGTAAGATATTTTTCTACAAAACTTTGCACAATTATAGTCTTAGGCTCTGCGCAGTTGAACAATTTTTTTAGTTGTTTTAAAATAAAGCTTAGAATTTTTTTTCTATGAATTTTATTGCTCAGAGTTCGACTTCGAAAACACATAATGGCATTTTTTATCCAAATCCGACATAAATGTTAATAACCAAAATAATGTTCAACTAGAGAAGCACACAAGCTACATTTTGGTATATAAAGTGTGACTATACGCAAAGTATAAGGCGAGTTATCCTTTGCCAAAAATTCACTCACGTTTGGTGCTCTGGGAGTCACGTGACATGATCACTTGATTTTAAATTTTGACTCCAGTGTTCTTTTGTGCCATACTACATATATGTATAGTAAAGTTTGACATTTGCCAACTTTTTTGCCAATTTTCGATGTAACCCCCGATTCCAGGAGCGCCCCCTTAAATGACCGCATAACTGTCCTAAACCATGACGTTTGCTCAAAACATTACAGGGGTTCAACTAAGGATTGATTTTAGGTGTCGTAATTAGGAAAAAATTTGGACACGTCGAATAATGTAATCCAACGCCCTCGAATACACAATCCGGCGCCTGCGCCCTACAGTACAGTACAGCACAGTTTTGCCAGCCAGTAACTAATTAAGTATCAAATCAGTGGCCTAAAAATTTAAATAGGTGGCCGCTTCAATGCAAATCATGAGTACTAATTTTTTCTAATACTAACTAACATTTTCTTGATACATTAACTAATTAGAGTCAGAGTGCAATGATTCAAGTTCCATTTAATTTCAACCTACTAAACGGAATAACTCGCTCAGGAATCGCTCGCCGCAAATAAGGCTGTATAAATTCAAAATCAATTACATAATTCGATGCCCATATGGCGAATACTAGGCCCGTCTGACGATGTCATCGGACGCAACATATAATGAAATTGCGTCGGGCGCAGTTTTTTTATTTGAACACAACTGTACACATTAAATTTACCTGGCTCAGCTGGTGGCGGTGGTGGATGACCAACGGGATACCAATTTATTGACAAGAAATTGCCCATCCAATCACAGCTAACATAGAAACCGTTGATGGTTTTTGGGACTTCAGGATCAACTCTTATGTTCTTATACAGGCAAGCTAAAACATGTAAACAGTTATTTAAGTTTATCGAAATTGAAAAAATTTAATATCAGAAAATAGATATCGAATACACATCTAATCCATTTATAGATTTATTGTCCCTCATTGGTGTGCCGTTTTCAATTTCACAATTTTAAATGAGTACCACAAATCACTAACAGGGTTCAAGCAGTGTAGATACCAACAAGCTCTTCTACTGAATGGGAAGCTTTTACATTGTGAGGCCTGAGTGTCAATATTCAAGAGAAATATTAAACCTTCTTTATTATTATTATTAGACCTTCTTCTTCTTCTCCAAATTTTTTCGGACAACAAAAAAAGATAAAACACATTTTGAAATTTTAAGTAAAAAACTCAATGAAGAAAAAACAGTGTTGCATTTGCTAGGCATTTGATGTTGGATTAGAACGTGGGCGGTTTGATTCCATCCCGGAGTTGCACCTTTTGCGTGGGGTTGTGCTGCATACCCAGAGACTGAGATTTCCGCCAAGCTGGCAGATAAGAAGGTGTGGCGGACTGACAGAGCAGCGAGGTACCTACCTTTCTAGTGTTCATTAACACAAAAAAATCGACTACCCATATTAACGTGTTGATAGTTGCACAGGAGTGCACTAGTGCACCGTCGCCATATCAATGTACAAAAGGTTTTCATAAAGCGTTTCCTAAGAAATTTTTAGTTATTATAACAACAAGCTTGTCTGCTGAGTGAGAAATGGTAAATTATAAGGTTTGAGTGTCAATATTCAAGAGGAAATAATGAACGCGGCTATTAATTGTAGATAAAACAATTTTTATTTTTCTTATGTTAGGCAAAGGGGTCTTTTTCGTTATTCCCCCACCAGCCGTAATTTCTGTTATACTTAACCAAATTTCATAAATGTACCAAATATACCAATCCACTCCGCTTGACCTCAGGACTTCAAAAATATACTTTTAAAAAACAATTTTACGTTTAAAAAAAACTTTAAAATTTTAATTATTTTTACTTTTTTCGAATTTTTTCCTAGAACGCTAATATTTACTTTCCGGAATGCCGAAATAATCCTAAAACATCAAAATGGGCGTATGTTTAGAGTGTAAGCAGGTAAATGTATACGCACACTCTTGGTACTAGGTATAATATGCTTATGTAAGCATAGCGCGCAAAATTTTCCCTAAAATCCGTGATAATAACTTAAACAGAATCCCGGTATTAGTTTAAATTGTTAGTATTGTAACGGAGATAATGTCATTAAAACCAATCTTAAAAATGTAATTGTATTGTCTTAAAAAAGTTTTAAAATTTTCAAATTGTTACAATTATAAAAAAAATTATAAAATTAAAAATTTTGAAACTTTTTGAATTGCGCTATTTTGATGTTTTAAAAATATTTGGAATATATATTTATTCCATAAAACAAATACTCCGTAGTTCCGTACTCCGAATCCACTTCTGACGTTGATCTTGCCCGCGACCTTTTTGCTGAAGTGGGAATCGGCGGAGACTCTATCATTCAGGCTTTGTCCTGACTTCCGCTTCCAGCCATTTACAATATACTTAGAAAATTTCCCAATTCTTTTGTATTCGAGACTGATAACATTCCTGCTACTTTTTTGAAAACGTTTACTGCTGAACTTGCTCAACCTCTATCTGTTCTATCGATTTTTCTTTTATTTTTGGAAGTTAGAATAGATAAATCTTTTTCAAATTTCCTGAACATTACCAGTGGAGTTTCACTAGGTGTGATTTTCGTACCAACACCATTTCTTTATTATATCAATGATCTGCCGTTAGTTATTAAATCTTCTCATATTAATTTATATGCTGACGACATCAAACTATATTTTTGTTTCAATCGTGGAATGCACTGTGATAGATTACACAATTATAATCTGACACTAACTGAAACAGAGCTTTTACAACATTCTTCCGTTAAAACCATCGAGAAAATGCAACCCAATTCCTTTACACTTGAATTCTTGAATGATAATGAAGTAACCACTATTTTGAAAAAAATCAAACCAGGAAAAGCCGATGGTTTTGACGATATCAAGCCATCCTTGTTACAAACGTTGGTAACGACAGTCTGCTCGCCCTAATTAATCTTTTTAACCATTTTTTGTGATTGAGAAGCGTACTTAATCACTTTAAAAAAGGAATAGTCATCCCAGTTCATAAACAAACCCAATCTGCGGCAAAACCTTCAGTAAGTATTAAGCACCACTTTCAAGTAAACTGACCAGTGGGTCAGCTAAAATCTGTTGTGCAGCAATTATTTTACTTCAAATTGTGTCATGTGAAAGATTGGTGTAGTTTTTTCTTTCGAGCAAACTGTGTATGCAAAATATTGAAGGTGTTTTTCCCAACAACATATTGTGTAAAAACAAGCTAGAAGTCTCTCAAACGAAAAAATGATGTATCATAACACGATTCTAATTATGAAGTCATAAGCTGCGTCTTTTGATTAAGGAGTTTATTAAATCTATTTCTATTCTGCAGCTATGTTTCAAAGGAAAAAATAAAACTATATCAATAAAACGCAGCGATTAAATCAGGAAGAAGCATCGTGGTCATAGGCCCAGGCCAACATGAAATGCCTTGAATAATTAACGAAAAGTAAAATCCTTAAGATGCATATTTATTCCTAGTTTCTGGAAAAATAAATATAAGGCAAAAGACAAAACTTATTAAAAACTGTCAATTGGAAAAACGGGAAAACCGATTACGGATCACATACTAGTTGATGACAACCTAATCCAGCTGGTACCATCAGTTTAAGTGCTAGGATGTGTCATAGAAGAACGCCTTAAATTTACGGAACAAGTTAATAACTCACTTGCACGAGCCTTGTGGAGCCTTATTCAACTTCGACAAATACGAAAATATTTACCCCCTAATGTGATTGCTAACCTATACAAAGGCTACATAAGATGCCACCTGAAGTTCGCCAGTGCCGTTTTTCTAAAATTAAATACTAGACAACTGCATCGGCTGGAAAGCTTCCAAAGAAGTGCCCTGACACAGCTCCTAAACCTGCCATTCAGGTCGAACCCTCTACGCGTAGTCAACATGCAAAGCTTGAGAAAGAGGCAGTGGCTTCATGGACTATCCATAGCTTATAATGCGATAGTTTTAAAATCGTCGCAATATATGTCTGAATTATTCACAAGATGTTCGTCGAAATATCCGATGCGCCAGGCACTAAGATTGAAAATTGCAGCTCACCAGAGTGCCCTGATGGCAAAATCGTTCACCGTAATGACAACGCGAAAATGGAATTCATTGCCTAATACTGCCACTTCCGGATCCTTGTCAGAATTTCAATCAACTGTTCGAAATATAATCTTTGACGATTAATTAATTTATTGCTACCATTATTTTTTGTTTATGCATATATGTACTCGTTACATCATCGTAGCTATGCAACCGAGTTTTCACTTTATTAGCGATCGATGTAAATTCAATAAATTCAAAATTCAAATTATCTAGATGCTATACTGAGTTGGTGTAATAAGTGGAAATTGGATCTTGCTTTTAATGTGTTTTGTGTTGCATGTTGGTCTATCAAATCTACTATCCACTTATACCATCAATAATCTAGAATTAGATAAAGTGTCCTCTTGTAAAAATCTAGGAGTCATAGTGCAATCCTATTTAAAATTCAGCTAATACTGTTCGTCCACTGCTAAAAGCTGTAGGGATATCACAGCTTATTTTACATAAATTCGCTAATACTGACCCTATGTTTCTAAATAAACTCTTCTGCATGTATGTCAGACCTATTCTAGAACTAGGAAAGTTCCTGTGAAGTTTGGTATCCCATCTTGTAATTTGGTTTAGTGTATTTGTAGCGTGCTATATAACCTGGTTATTGCAGTATATAAGTAGGTCGCACGCTACAGCGTGCAGTATAGGTAGGTTGCAGGCTACAGCGTGCAGTATAAGTAGGTTGCACCTTGCACGCTACAGCGTGCAGTATAAGCAGGTTGCACGCTATAGCAGAAATATTAAAAAAAGTTAAGACAAGATGCATCGCACCACCGCCATCAAATACGCGGTTTACTAATCCATCATCTTAACCACTAGGCCACTCCAACACTGACATCAAATTGCATAACTTTTCTCGTATAGACAGCGGCAATGTAGTGGACTGCTTTTGCACTGTCTGTACTCTGTATTGCTATAGCTAGGTACGTAGTACGTACGTACATTCAGTTTACATGTGACAACTACCAAAGTGGCCAGGTTATCTGAAGCAAGGCAGTGGCCTAATGGATAAGGTGTCTGACTGCAAATCAAAGTATTGTGGGTTCGATTCTCTCCAGTCTTGAATTTTTTTTATTATCGCTAAAAATTTTACGTAAGTATTTAAAACCAAATTACAAGCATCTTATAGCACTGTTTGTTGTGCTAAAAGTATACGCATGTGTGAAACCCTCGTGCAGGTGCACTTGTGCGCTTCGCGCACTCGTGCTCCTGCACTCGGAGTTTCACAGAACATGCGTATAAATCACTTATAGCACGCCAACCAGTGCCATAACCCATACTTCAACAAGCTCAATCTGCGGCAAAACTTTCAGTAAGTATCAAGTCAAAACTTTTAAGTAAACTGACCAGTGGTCAGCTAAAGCCTGTTGTGCAACGACATTTTGTTGTTATTTAATTAAAACAAACAACAAATCCGATCTGAAACACTTGCTATACAATAATTTGCTGCACAAGTTTTTGGTAAAACACGACACACTCATGGTGCTTGTCGCTGTTTGCTAGGCATTGGTCAGAATACCTACCAGTTGCAATTCTAACGCAATACACAGTTGCAATATATTTATTTGATATATGAATTAACACTGAACAGCTAGTAGATCTTTTGTATAAGCTTACATACTATGATTGCATGTAAAGATATATAAACAAACTGTGTGACACTGTGGTTGGTGTAATTGTATTTGCCATTTGGCACAAGGAACTTAATGTACCGTGTTGGCAATTTGTACCCGCACATGCGCAGATATTTTGCAGTAAGCTTTTGTTGTCAATCAAGACTTCTATGATCAGATACCTAGCAATCAGCAGTGTGACTCACGCACAATTCGTAACCTGCATGAGCTACACGAACGCACAGTGAAAGTGCACTGATTGCTGTGTAACTTTTGTGCTGGACAATGCAGTGACACATGCACAGTTGAACCAAAGTGCACAGCAAACAAACGCACAAGCTCATAGCACACTCCCAGTCCTGTGTTATCCGCCAAAATCAAAATTAAAGACCTGTTGTGCTGTGGCACAACAGGAAAAAAGATATAAATACAATCGAACTAGTTCAAGCTTTCTTCACTCGTAAATTACTACAAAATACAAGTTTAGAATATGTTGAAAGCCTACAAGTAGTTGGGGGGATGGAGGGGGGAGGGTCCCGGCGGGTGTATAATTTTGGCCGAAGTTGGAAAAAATCGGCATTTGTTTATACAATTGAAGCTATTTTAACTATAATTTTCGCCAAAAGTTGCCCAAGTCGGTGTTTTTTGGTCAAAAAAAGGTAACAACTGCGTTATTTTTGGGAGGGGGGTCAAAAATGAGTCGACGCAGAGGAGAAGAGGTCCCACCAAGGGGAGGGAGGGGTACCCAAAATTTTGGTGCTGTTACATGTATGGTTGAAAGATGCAGGCGTCGTATATTTAGAGATTGTGTTTTAGTTTTTAAAATTATTCTGCACAATTTAATCGACATTAAAGCATTTGATTTTTACTAATGCGTTCCGACTTCTGATATTGTGACGCGTACCTTTCGTGGCCATGACTGGCAAATTTATGTTCCAAATAAAAACCTGATCCTGACCAAATCCTTTTTTGCTTACAGGATTATTAATTTTTGCAATTCTTTACCAGCTTCTGTAGTGGACTCAGCCTCTCTGCCTACTTTCAAAAAGAATTTGCGTAAATATGTTTGCTGCTTGCAATTATTCCAGATAAGATCCTAGCCTTGAATTAATTGTTATTCTTTTCTTTACCTTAGTATATTGAATTGAATTGAATTGAATTGCAAATATATATCAGCGTTCCAGGAAAAAAATTGAAAAACAGAAAATTTTTAAATTTTATAATCTTTTCAACTTTCAAAATTTTCTTAAAAAGTGTGTTTCCGAAGTTCTGAGGTCTAAAGCCTAGTTCATAGTTGTCCGGAAGTGTCCGTATTGTCCGTGTCCGAGTCCGTGTCCGTCTCCGGAAGGTTGTCCGTAACATTTGTCCGTGTCCGTGTCCGTAAGCAGCATTAATTCATAGTTCTACGGACACTCTACGGACAGTGCGTATGCATATAAAATAACGCCTATACATTCTGCAGCGTACCGCACGTGTGAGGATGCAACCTTCAAAAAATCAATAAAAACGTTCTAGGCACACTAAAATGCAGGTACTGACTGAGCTCATATTAAGAACAATTTAATAAAATTTTGCAATCCGAAGAGGAATTTTATGTATACGCAATCGCAAACACACGTGATTATGTAATAAAGCTTTCATTTGATTTTTTGGTTGCTTACGGACACGGACAAAAGTTGAACTGAATTCAACTTGTCTTCCGGACATCCGGACAGCCTTTACGGACACTCTCGGACAACTTGGTACGGACATCCGGACTAGGGTTGTTTCAATTATTTCATTTAATCATTGAAACCCACTTTCAATTTCAATTTCAATATCAATTATTAATTGATATTGAAATTGAAAATAATTAGCCTAAAAATTGATAATGGTATTCAAATTGAAAATAATTTGGTCAAAAATTGATAATGGTATTGAAATTGAAAATATTTTAATTGAAATTGAAATTGAAACTATACTTTCAATTTCAATATCAATTATGCTGGGCTGGTTGACTTCACAGCATGTCTGTTGCTGGAACGAAGTCTTGTCTGTATGCCTTTTTGTGCATGTAGCATGTGTCGGTGAACAGCCATGATTGAAACGTAATTGCTATTGAAATTGTCTAATTTCAATTATTATTTTCAATTGAGCGTATTATTATTTTTTTTATCAGCTTGAACTTTTGTTATTGTAGGGGCAAAGAGCCATTTATGATCAAGTCGCAATTATGAATAACTGAAAATTTGATTGGCTAGATCTCGGGCCACATGACACATTGACGTATGAAAAACGTATCAAAATGAAGCTTGATGTTTGGGCAACCCATGACAAAAATAATGTTTCGGTCACGCTTACGTATCCGGAAAAATTTTGGATCAGGTGCATCCAATCAAAATTTCCCGAAAACTTTGTTAAGAAAAGGACCATCTCAAGTTCGTTTGTCAGCTCAGATAAACTGATGCAGACTATTTTGAGTGAAAATTTTTGCATCAGCGAAATCAACTGTTTTTCTTCTTTACAAACAAGTCAGGTGAATAATTTAAAATAAAAATAAAAATAAAAAATAAAATTTGAAAAATCACTAATAACTAGTGATGTGGATCGAATCGGATCGCTGATTAAGTAAGGTTAGATGGCCAGATCGAATCGGCTGTGAAATTTTGGATCGGCGATTCGGCGATCGTTGGTATAACTTATGAGTATAAGTACCGTGGTGCGTGCGCGGTGCGTGTAATTTCGCGCATTTTTGTGTTTAACAGTTATCATAATATTGCTTATTAAAAAAGCCTCAGCAGTTACGCTAAAAAATTGAAAAATAATTGAAATTGAAAATATTTGCAAAATTGAAATTGAATTGAAAATATTTCGAGAAAAAAATTGAAATGGTATTAAAATTGAAAATATTTGGGCAAAAAATTGATAATGGTATTGATATTGAAAATAATTGGGCAAAAAATTGATAATGGTATTGAAAATGAAAATATTTGGGCAAAAAATTGATAATGGTATTGAAATTGAAAATAATTCCATAATTGAAACAACCCTAATCCGGACCTACTCTTACGGACACGGACACGGACTCGGACACGGACAGCCCTTACGGACAACTATGAACCGGGCTCAAGGGAGTCGATTGGTACCAAAATTATGAAATTTGGTAAAGTATAGTAACAGAAATTACGGCTGGTGGGGGAATACCAGAACATAAGAAAGCAAACAAAGCAAAGCACAGCAGAAGCAAAGAACCATAAGAAAGTTACCACAAACTGTAATGTCAAAATATATTTTCTTAACATTACCCACAGGTTTGATGTACCATGAGTCCGCCTCAGCTATACAGACATAAAGCAGACAGTAGCGTGCATTCATGGCACACTTTTCATAATGTTCGTTAGGACGGAACCATTCACCATTGTCAAAACATATAAATTCGGCGGCGCAGGTTACAATAACGGAAATTAAAAAAATATGAAAATCTTTCATTGTTTCGCAGCCAGATCAAGAAATGCTAAACATAAAAAATATGTTTCGATGGAGTTCATCTAATACTGTTATGGGGCCGGGGCTGGGGCTGAATTTTACCCAGACCCCGGATTGTTTGTAAGACCTTAGAAAGTGTCAATTTGCTGATTTTGAGTATTGTACTTCACACTTCCTTGTTTGTAAGACCTTAGAAAGTGTCAATTTGCTGATTTTGAGTATTGTAACTTTACACTTTTATAGTCTGAATATTAACTAAGAACAAACATGACTAAAATGTCTAGATACCATTCTTAGCAATTATTGGAGTTTAATCTTAGCATTATTGGGAGATGTAGCTTTTGTTTCCTGACTACATAGTTTTATAAAAAAATTTTAGTTTAAATATTTTAAAATAACATAATGACTTAGCCAGACGTTGAAGCATTGACACATCTGCAAACGGGGTTTAGAGTTTAGACTAATTCAAGCTAGATTTTGTTAATTCGTATTCTTTTTAAAATATAACATTAAGCAAAACCTTGAAAAATACAAAGCTTTTGATGTTTGACCGCAAATTTTAACAATTTTAATTACTACACCATTTCCACATATGTAAGTCCACTCACTTTTAAGCTCCACTAGTGGTAATACTGAATTGAAATATATATTCAATTTGAAATTGCTACTAAAATTGTAACAAAGCACGTAAACCATGTATTTAAATTGCATAAATGGCATACTATATACCATTTACTCGTATATTGCAGATATAATAAAAAACGGAATGTTATAGCTTGATTACTACTCTGTAACTAATCAGACCACTACATACAGAAATTACATTGATTTGGAAGCCAGCAACAATGTAAATTTATAGGGGAAACGTCCTCTGGAGTTCCTTCGCGGGCCGGTGGCGGGCCCGGCCGCGTATTTACATAACGCACAACAGTTCTGCACTATGAAAAACGCACAGCGATTCATCTGTCGCTTGCTTATGTATTGTACATACATAGGTACTAAGCTGATTCTGTTATGTAAAATCAGAAAGACGGAGGAGTCCCATAAATTGCACCTAAATTGAGCCAGTAGCTATCTTTAAACGCTAGACAGAAGCGTGTCTACAAAGCAGTATATAGGTACAGACGTGTGAAGGACCCAAAATTTATGCACTGTGCACGACAATATCCTATTGTGGACAAAACCATATTCTTGCGATCAGCAGTAGTCACAAAATCTGACCCAAATGTTGGTTTCATTCCAAACAAGTTCCAGTGTTGGTTGGTTTTCAAATGCTGGTTTTCTGTCGGTTTCGTTACACGCCACACGGCCGTCGGGAAGCACGCCGCACGACCCGTCGAAAATGATGTCAAAATTTTGAATAATGCGATTCAAACACCACGTGGAAACCGGTTGCACAGATTTATGTACCCACACACTAGACTGTAATACGCTGGAAAATTTTACATGTGTATTGTGTACCATTGTACCAATAACTCAACCTTCACCAATAGGAGGCCGTACCCGCTGGGTTTGCTTCGTTAAAAATATATATAACAAATACGCTAAAAGTTCCTCAACTGTTGTAGCTAGAGTTCTGCCCGGGCCTGTAGCGGGCTGCGGGCCGCGGGCCGGGCCCGGAGAGATTTTTTAGAAATGGGCCCGGCCCGGGGCCCGGCCCGTAAAACTCCGGGCCCCGGGCCGTGCGCGGCCCGCCGGGCCGTAGCGGGCCCCGGGCCCCGGGCCGTGCGCGGCCCGCCGGGCCTAGAAATCCGCAAGCCCAGGGCCGTCTCGAGCTTCAGCAACGTATGAACAATGACTGCATTGCATATATATTGATTTTTACAAGTGAGGCACTTATAATACACTCAGACGCACACACAATGCATTTTCTCACTTGCTGAAGTCTGTGCCGGGCCAGCCCGCGGGCTCCGGGCCCACCCCGGGCCGGCCCGTCGGCCCCGGGCCTGCTCCGGGCCGGCCCGGGGGCCCCGGGCCGATAGGCCCGCTACGGCCCGCCGGGCCTGTAGCGGGCCGCGGGCCCCGGGCCGGGCCCGGGCCCGGTCCGGAAGCGCGCTAGTCGGCCCGGCCCGGGGCCGGCGCGGAAAATTTGCTAGTGGCAGAACTCTAGTTGTAGCCAACATTATAAGTTTCAGCTTCAGGAAACATTTTAATGAGTGGTTTTGTATGAAAAATTTTGGTGACTTCGAATTTGAGTGAATTTTTATTTTGGTAAATGCGAGACTTGAAATTTTTGTTTGGCCATTTTTTTCGGAAAA
Source organism: Trissonchulus sp. WLG1_4 (assembly GCA_030248245.1). NCBI lineage: Eukaryota > Metazoa > Nematoda > Enoplea > Enoplida > Ironidae > Trissonchulus > Trissonchulus sp. WLG1_4. The sequence goes on along the minus strand of JASANF010001599.1, from coordinate 59,529 downwards.
TTGGCAAAATTAGTGAAATATTTGAAAAAAAGTGCGAAAAGTAGGTGTCCTAAATTTTGCTACTGTAAAAAAGTGCAAACACGTTTTTTACTTTTTTACAATTAATATAAATAGCCAGTCAAATTTCTTTTAATATTAATATTAATATAAATAGTGTTTCTGATTTTATTTTTAAATTAATATAAATAGAAGCTTAAAATCTTTTTAATATTAATTTTAATATTAATATAAATATGAATTGAATTTTCACGCTAAGGCTCAATAAAACATAGAAACACACAATTTTCAGGGATTTATACAAGTAAGATTGCATGTCATTGACAAAATGACAGCCTAAACGATGGCCTAATCAAGCACTATTAAAAATACTATTAAAAATACAGCTATTTTAATATTAATAGTGCCCATAAATTTTAATATTAATATTAATATAAATAGTGTACCTAATTTATTTTTAATTTTAATATTAATATAAATAGCCAACCTAATTTATTTTTAATTAAATAATATATAAATAGCGAAGCTCATTTATTTTGTAATATTAATATTAATAAAATGATTAATATTAAAAGTATTTTTAATAACGATTTTTAATATTAATATTAATTATTAAAATAACGGTAGACAGCACAACGCTTAGGTAGTTTAAGAATTTTATTTTTGCACAAACACAGCCGAGACTGCGTAGAGATTTTGCAGCTGTCAGTTTGGGCTGGGCAATGGGCACAGCTATAGCAAGAGTACATAATAGCGTCTGACTCTATTATAGAAGAAGAGTGAGACACTCTCCAGCCTGCCTGTGTTCTAGCACAGGCAGATGCGCTGGTCGTTTTCAGGCTACATGCTGACATTCTGTGCAACATGTGGCTGGCCTATCAGCGCGTAGATTCTCTGCGTAACACACTTTAGTATATAATCGCTGATGCGTTAATAAGCAATAAGATAGGGATGATAAAACATTAATAACTCATTATTTATTCATAGTCTGCTTGCAAAAACATTAAAAAATGTTTGCAAATACCTTTAGGGATATTTTGGCAAACTTTCAGCGAAATTGATTGAGAAACTTTTGAGATATATTTTTTTTAAGTTAAGTTATATTAAGTTTTTCTATCAATTTCGCTGAAAGTTTGCCAAAATATCACCAAAGGTATTTGCGAACCTTTTTAATGTTTTTGCAAGCAGACTATAAATGAATAATGAGTATTTAACCTTTTATCCCTATCTCATTCTATGATTGGAGCACGTGCACAGACGTCTGGCCAATCAGAGAATAAGAGCTTGCTTCTGATTGGTCAGCCACATGTTGCACAGAATGTCAACATGTACTATGTAGCCTGATAACGACCTGCGCACCTGCCTGTGCTAGAACACAGGCAGGCTGGAGAGTGTCTCACTCTTCTTCTATATAGAGTGAGTCTCTATGTACTCTTGGCTATAGTAGTCCAAAATTAAGCGGAAAAGTGCGGCTTTGAGGGGAAACACTTGTCCAAATGGTTCTCATATCTACTGAAAAAGGAATTCCATTAGTATGATTATGGAAACAGTTAACATAGATCCGTTTAAGGCCTCAATCTGTTGGTCAAGTTAGTGCTTGTGTCACTGCGAATCCGGCTACAACATACCTAGTGTTCTGCCACTCACTTTGTGCGGACGTCCTTTCGTATAATAAGTATTCACCTTATTCGACTTATATTCACAATTCACATCTACCTATCCATAAAAACGATGAACGCAGTAACTTGATTTTATAATTCAAACAAATAAATTACATTGAGGCCTACGTTCGGACTTCTATAAACCTGACTTGGAACAGTTTTGTACGAAAGTCTGACTAAATGACATAAGTTTTAGGCATTACTTATAAAACTCATTTTGAAATAAGATACTAACAATAGCAATAAGTTTCATACGACCAACTATGGCGATGAATAACAAAAAATAAAATATTAACAATGAAGCATAAAGCCCGGTTCATACTTGTCCGCAAAGACACAGGGACAGGGACAAGTACAAATTTTGTTCAGCAGCTGAATCTCAGCTGCTGTGAAGATTTGACACAAGCGTTTTGTCCAATTTTTTGCATACGATCTACAAGTGACCCCAACTTTATGCACGCGAAAAGTTGGCTTATTTGGCTTGGCAGTTTTCTTGGAATTGCTTAAGGACAAAACGATAGGGGCAAGGACAAGGGCAAGCATGAACCGGGCTTCAGTGGGAATAATGAAACAAATTATATAAACATAGGTACAGAACATTACATCAACAGACATTGCCATTAGGATTCTGCGGGTGGATTTCACAAATCTGTTTTGCTAAAATAAATTTCAGCTGAGCTAAAACCATGATTTAAGAAAATCTACGAAATTCGTAACAAATTAGGCTATATTTTGTAATGAATTCATGTGCAAATCATATGAAAACGTACGTAAAACCATGGTTAATAAAACCACCTCTGTGAAATCCGCCCTACAAGTTTACAAAGCTCTGCAACCTAATGACTAGTTGATAGTCCCTCTTCATGACAACTGATGCTTCTCAGTTTGGCAGTATAATTCAATGAAAAAGTGGGACGAAATAGCCATGAAACATACTTGCTTCAACACAATCATCTTAGAGCAGATGCAGACCAGAGCTGATGGCTCACGGTTGATTTGGATTTTGGATATATTTACATTCAAATATTACTACCTCTAAACCAAAAAATCGCGTACAAAAGTACATAATGGCGTCACTAATCGCCATACGCAAAAGTGAATGAATGAAAAAATGAACCATTGAGGTTGAGTCTATAGAATGGTATCAAAACTACTTTTGTTAGGGTATTACCCCTGGTAGCCGAATGGTTAGGGACTATGTCAAGTATAACAATATATGGACATATAATTTCATAAATCAACTAGACGATGCTTTTTCTTGTTTCAGCTTTTGCACAGCTTCAAATTTAGCCGCTCGTTCGCGAACTTCGTCAAAAGTTTTAGGATATCGTTTGTTGCCTCCAAAATTGCTCTCCCACCAATTTTCCCACCAAGTTTCCCACTTGTGGACACCTCTATCGCTGAATGGCAGACGACTCACAGAAGGCTGGTCAACCATCGCCGGAGCATTGAGCCTAAAATGTATTAAAATATATAACCATTGAATCCTATTAGTTTTAAATTTTTCAACATTAAAAAGTCGACTGTGGACTACGGAGATCAAACACGGCAGTGTTTAATACGACAAACACCTAACGCTCATGTTAGGCGATGCAAAATTAGCCAAAACACTGCGGGAAACTGAAGTCTGACCAAAAAACTGCTGAACTCTGAGACAAAACAGGTGGCGTGATTTTTGTGCTTACTCGCTGTACTCAATTAGTGCTTACAATTAGTACTTTTAATTAAATCGCGTGTTCCACTTTATCTCAAGGTCCAGATTTTTTGGTCAGACTTCGTGCCCTTTTGGTGAGCAGTAGTCTTTCATTAAAAAGTTGAGATCGAGCTCAGAGCGTCAGTCACGACCATTCTACCGCAAGTGATTTGATTTTATTACTTCAATGGACACTTAATATCCTGGAAACAAGACTAAAAAGCGGTAACATTTTTGCCGGCTGAACGGACATAAGAGTGGTATCAACTGATCCTTCTTCATCGCTGAATGAATAATTCAAAGGATATGATTGAAAATGGTCTTTCACGGGCTCATCACAACAGAATGGTACAAAAGACAGTGATAACTAATAAACAGACTTCGAAAAAGTATAAATGATTTTTCTGTGCACACTACAGCTTATGCCTATATACGCTGAGGTAAACTGTCATTATCACTCTACCTTGACGTACCAAATCTTGATACCGTCATATGTGCCAAGAAATATAAAGCCACCAATTGAAATCCATAGAACACGCGGAGTAACGCCGGAAAAGAGAGTTTTCAAACCTCCTTCTCGCCACAAGTCCCTCAAAGTGCCGAGTATGGTAACTCTGGCAGCGCCCGGACTGAGCTTTCGGCGAAGCATTGTGCGGGTTTTCGCCACGTCCAACGGCGTCGTGACTCCTGAACCAACAATAGTCCAATAGAGATGGTATTCGCTAGACAACTTTTACTGTTCCGTAATTCAAAAGGCCACGGCGGTTTTGTCGATTCTAAATCCTACCTATTGAAAATCACATGAAACTGACTAAAAGCATATATATAACTATTTCCGATGTGCATAGTCTATTAGGTACACAATCATGTATGAATGCTAAAACACAGTATATAGACGACACGATAACAAAATAGACCCTCCTACGCAAATTTGTCCACGACCGAATTACCCGTTTTCCGCCTACTCTCTTGGCCCGTGCCTCTTCTTGCAAGAGGGGGAGGCAGTCAGTACATACCCCTCCCCCCAAGGAAAATTTCTCCAACCAATACTTTCCATAAAGATTTCCCCTTTGGTTTTTGTTGTCCGGCCGAAAAAAAATTCTTGTAGTCTCCAAATCGACCAAATTTAGCCTAAAAATTGAAAATTTCTCCCATTAGTTTTAACTTCACAGGCTTCGCAGTTTTGCAGAGCGACAATATAAAAATTCAGTTTGCGGACAAACGTACAACCTTACGGGGCATATGAATCAGAATGAAGAATGTTTAAATCGGATAAAAGAAAAACAATAATAACAGACCAGCAGCAACAGCTCCAGCCAAACAGCCACAAGTGGCACTCTGCAATCCGGTAATGGGTTTCTGATTAGACTCAGCCCATTTCGCTTTCAGGTACTCCCAGAGTGGAAACTGAATCATAGAAAATGGGATCTCCCTTGCAATGGTGACACAATAACCTTGATACAGCCCTCTGATACCACGAGTTTGCAGGATATCCCCTATGATAAGCCTGGATTTCCTATGCGGGTCAGCCTGAGCCCGTTGTTTTACAATTTCCGTGGGAACTCGAATCAGACAGGCCACGATTTCAGCCACAGAGGCGGCCGTGAGGTGGGCCCAGGGGCTGGTCGATCTGTGGACTCGATAGTCTGCGGTGGGCCACAGTCGGTGAACTAAATCATAGGTCAGAAAGAAAGCTGCAGACCCCGGAGCGCTGCCGACCATGATCGACGGAATTCCGGCGTAGAGCCGTCGGAATCCTCCGGAACGCTGAAATCCTTCTCGACTCTGAAGACGAGTTTTCAGGGTATCCAGTGGGAATAGCACCATGTCGACGGCAAAGCCTGCCGCTGAACCGGCAAACAGGGATTCGCCGAAAGAGGGATTATGGTCCGTCATGACTGATGCCTGGAATAACAAAAAACAGAAATAAAAATAATATTTACGGCAACTACGGTCAATAAAGTGTGAAGACCCATTCCTTTAACGGATTAAATAAACGGACTGGACTAAATATTGTCCGCAGTTTAGAAAGGATATCAGACTAAACTAGTTGAATTGAGCCAGCTGCTTCATTTTATTCCTAACCGATTCCTAAACTACCACTGGAGTTTGGAGTCTGGAATAAAGCCAGTTTCACACGAAGGGGATTTTCATTTTTCCAACGTGAATCCCCGTGGGAGTCCCCACGCGTCCCCAAGGGGATCCCATAGGGGTCGCATGGAGAACGAAAGAGATTTTGTTGGGGACGCGTGGGGACACATGTGGATTCCCTCGGGGATCGCCATGGGGATCCGCTTGGGGACGCGTGCGGACGCAAGGGGATCCCCTTGAAAATCCACCTCGTGTAAAACACGATTCAAAGAATTTAATATTAAGCCTGTTTCACACGAGGTGGATTTTCAAGGGGACTTTCCCCGAGGGGACGCAAGGGGAACAAAGGGGATTTTGCTGGGGAAGCGTGGGGACGCATGTGTATCCCCTCGGGGATCCCCTTAAAAATCCACCTCGTGTGAAAGAGGCTTTAACGTTCAATACTAGCCTGCGTAGTTACATATGTGCGTTTAATCTAGCAATAAGCGCGTTAAACTGAAGTCCGTTTAATCTGAGGCTTAGGAATAGCATCTATTAAACATGATTGTTTGACCGTTTAGTCAGCCTAAAATTGATTCGTTTACTAGGGTAAAGGAGTGGGGCAATAGCCCAGATATTCAACATATATGACCAAGAGTACATAATAACGTCTCACTCCATATAGAAGAAGAGTGAGACACTCTCCAGCCTGCCTGTGTTCTAGAAAAGGCAGATGCGCTGGTCATTTTCAGGCTACATGTTGACATTCTGTGCAACATGTGGCTGGCCAATCAGAAGCGAGCTCCTATTCTCTGATTGGCCAGACGCCTGTGCACGTGCTCCAATCATAAAACGGGATAGGGATAAAAGGTTATTAACTCATTTTTTATTTATAGTCTGCCTGCAAAAACATTAAAAAAGGTTGGCAAATACCTTTGGAAATATTTTGGCAATCTTTAAGCGAAATTGATTGAGAAACTTTTAAGAAATTGAGAAAAGTTTATATCTCAAAAGTTTCTCAATCAAATTCGCTGAAAGTTTACCAAAATATCCCTAAAGATATTTGCAAACCTTTTTTAATGTTTTTGCAAGCAGACTATGAATAAATAATGAGTTATTAAGCTTTTAACACTATCTTAATACTTATCAACGCATCAGCGATTATTATATACTAAAGTGTGTTACACAGAGAATCTACGCGCTGATTGGCCAGCCACATGTTGCACAGAATGTCAACATGTAGCCTGAAAATGACCAGCGCATCAGCCTGTGCTAGAACACAGGCAGGCTGGAGAGTGTCTCACTCTTCTTCTATATAGAGTGAGCCGCTATTATGTACTCTTGATATGACTGTACTCACAAATCGATTGTGAGCAGAGCAAATGAGTTAGGATAGGCCTACGGAGTGATTCAGATTGGAACCCGCTCAGACAACTGATGCTCTGCCAATTGCGCTAACCTCCCAGGATTACTCCTAGTCCAATTTATCCAACCAATTTGGATCACAGGCTATATGGACCTTACTTCAGCGTAGCTCAGGTGGCATTCAAACCGGAGGCCTTTCCATCCCTAGCAGGACACACTGCCACTGAGCCTCTCTGCGTCTGCGAGCAGAGCAGCTCTTGTAGGATAATCACAAGACCCTGAGGATTTTTTTAGAATATAAATAGGATCGCACTAGAAACCAGAAAAGTTGACAACACTATCACTGGCTTACAAGGTGCGACTACAGAGTATTCCGTTCGCGGTTTCATACCCTGTATAAATAGAATTAAAATAACTCGCAATGTCGACTTTATCTTGCACTAATCACCGACCGCCTTTTACGACACTAACTTGTCAAAAAGGACTGCAAGCAACATCCGCTGAACATATTAAGGGGGTAGTTGCTTTTTTAGGTGTTTTTTGGAAAGCTATAGCTCAGCGTTTACAAATTCAAATCACAAGCGGTTTTTTGCATTAAGTACAACAATATCTTACCTAAATGTATGCCATGCATTGAAACGTTAATTTTGTTTCCAGTACAAGCGGCTAAAGAAAGCTCCTTTCCAAAATATTAATATTTCTTACGAAAACTGCGCCACAGCTCGGAATCATACGATTACCTGATGGGGCTGAAAGTTGGTCAGGTTTTTGACATGTTTAAAATCCCCTGGCATGTCCCCCACTTTTTTACATAACTAGTCAATGTACTGATGATAAATTAGCTAAAAATCAAACGCACCGAAAATTTAAAATATTTTCTTAAAGCTCTTTAAAAATGTCCACAGGTGAAATGTCGAAAAAGTGAAAAACATGCCTGGGGATTTTGACCTCTACAGTACTGTGCCAAAAAGTCGTGTTCAGGCATAACTTGTAACTTGAGTTCTGTGGGCGCAAAGTTTACATAGGCAAATACATACGCAAATTTTTGGCACAGTACTTTTCGACATTTCACCTGTTGACATTCTTACAGAGCTTTAATTACAAAAAAATATTTTAAATTTTCGGTGCGTTTGCCTTTTAAGCGATTTTCTCAGTAAATTGATTATTTAATAAAAAAGTGGTGGACATGCCTGGGAATTTTAAACATGTCGAAAACCTTACCAACTTTCAGGCCCAACAGGTAATCGTATGATTCAGAGCTGTGGCGCAAACTTTTTGTAAAAAATCTTAATATTGGGAAGGATCTTTCTCTAGCTGCGTGTACTGGAAACAAAAGCAAAGGTTACGTTTCAATGCATGTAGGTATACATTTAGGTAAGATATTGTTCTACTTAATGCAAAAGACCGCTTGTGATTTGAATTTGTAAACGTTGAGTTATGGCTTGCCAAAAAAACACCAAAAAACGCAATTACCCCTTAAACCAACATTGTCAGTCGTATATATTTCAGATCTGTGCAAGCGAAGCTTGAAGTTTATGACGTCCGTAATGTAAATACATACAACAACAGTCTCACAGCAAGTATTGGTTCATTAAAGCAGACATAGAAGTGGCAACTCCAATCAAAACTGCAGACGATAAACACTGTAAATGTACAAGAGATTTATTTAAGAATGATAGATACATAAGAGATGTATATACTAGACAGGAAATTAAAATACAGTAAGTACTCTTTACAATGCTCAAAAACCATACAAAATAATTAAAATGAAAAGCCTAACAAGCTTAGTGAACCACAAAAGAATGAAAGAATAAGTTTTTAGATTATGAGAATTAAAGTGCCAAATTAAATTCCAAATGAGTAAATTAATTACATAACATACTAATTATAGTACTTCCGGCATGATGTGAATAAACCCGCGCAAATTTAAGCACATTGTCACAGTATTAGCGAATGTCAACTACATGTTAACTGTTGGTATTCGGAATTAGCAGAGGATCAATTCTTGCCAGGGCCAGATCAGACCACTTGCGTTCGAGATCCCTCATAGTTTCCTGAAACAAATAATCAGTTCCAGCGTAGGATTTAGCAAAAACGTTCGCAATAGCAAAAAAATGATTGCGAAAAATTTGCAAACCATTTCTTATTATTAGATGAATGATCTCTTTTAGAATTGAGTTAAATGAAAAATCACTACTATTACATAAAATGATTTTCCATGTGTCCGAAATCTTCGAGTTTGAACAGATGGATTATTATGTATTTACCTACACTATATTAGTTTTCTTTTAGTGTTAGGTGATGTCACATGAACTGAGACATTCGTTACAACGGCTACCTATGCTCAACCAGCCACCGGAATCTGTATATAACAGTTTATGTTATGTGGCAAATTCGGAATAATTGTCACCTCGATGCTGATGCCCCAAGCTGAATTTGCTACAGGTGGCGTTTACAAATTAAAACTATGCCTTCCGCTCCTCCCGCGTGAGCCTCGGATTACTTGGTGGCCCTACAGGCAGGCGAACATAGGTATGTAAACTAAGGGCCTATTTCTTTACCGGATTAAAGGGTTAATTATAATCGGACTAAACGGATTAAAAATTGTTTAAAAATGCCATTCCAAAACCTCCGGATTAAACGGACTTAACTTTTAGTGCGCTGCTTTTTAATCGGACTAAACGGACTTAACTATGCAATCTAATATTAAGCGTGCATGTTAAATCCGTTTAATTCCTGTGGTAGTTTTGGACTGGGGTCGGACTAAATTTAAGCCGCTTACTTATTTTAACTCTTTTAGTCTGTTTAGTCCGACTGGTCATTCCAAAACCTCGGACTAAAATAAGTCCCGTCCGTTTAAGCCGGTAAAGGAATAGGCCCTCAGTAACGCCTGCTGGCAAGCGGCGGGTAATGCTCTTGGCCTTTATAGGCGGAGGACAGCTAGAGTCGTTTCCGAGCGACACCACAGCTGTGAGGACAGTAAAAAACAGATTAAAATATTTCGCAATATTTTGAGATCTCCGAGAAACTCAGACTATTACTACAGCCTCAAGTTTATGTTTAACACATGCGATGATATTAACTGATGAATACAGTTCCGCCGAAACTATTTTCAAATTTGCACAGACCTGCGTTCCCGACCCATTATCAGCATCTGGCATTTCCCCCGCCGGCACCTGCATGTCATCGTGAGGCAGAGTCTCGTTGCGCCACTCCTGGTCCACGATGGACGTCAAGTGACCCGGCTCCACTTGACCTCGACCGCACGTTCCCATGGCAACCGTAAGGATATAAAAATGACAACGAAAATCTCACCCAAAAATATTGAAGACTGCGAGAAAACAGGTGGCGTGATTTGAGCAACTGTATTCGTTGCACTCTTGATGGCTGAAATTTGTTCACTGAAATCAGCCGCTATATTTTTTTGTCTGTGTTCAACATTTTTTGAGATCAGACTTTAGAATGAATAGCAAGTGCATAGGCCTATCTAGTAGAATAGAGAAAATAGGTACAATAGAGCTTTCAATCACTCGGGGCTGGACGAAATTTAAAAATGCCGAATACGGTTGAAGAAACAATGAACAATATGAAAACAAAACAAACCACGACGAAATTAAAAGTTTACTATAATATAAAGTTTAACGATGCTAAGCAAGTTAAGTGGCTTAAATATTTATAGAAATAAATTATACAGAGCCAGATCATAACATACATTAATAATAATAATAGATACAAATCCATTTCACCAATTAAACGCTTGCATAAACTGATATCAAAAAGCACTAGCGTGTCAGATACCTAAAAATAGTTTTCTACGCATAATTTTAAGAAGCATGTCCGACTTCTAGCTTTCAAATATATAGGCCCGATTCAAATCAGACATAAGAATTCGAGCAACAACGAGCAATGCGATTTCGTCAAATGAACACCTTAACTAAACCAATCGTTTCGAATATGAAGTTGAAATTGGACAGGTTGAAAGTAAAATCCGAATACACAACTACCCTCTTATGTGTGCTTGCAATACGTATGTATGTCTCTAATAGTCTAATGTCCCTAATAAATACATAAAATTAAATACCTTGCACATTATAAATATACATAATACAAGAGCGAAACCTAGTGAGCGTACAGCAAGGCAAATTAGACGTACAATGGACCAAGCACACGCCAACAATAATATCAAGCAAAACCAAGCAACCACACTAATGTTAAACATACCGGTGAAGAATAGCCCAACGTTAAAAGGCCTATTCACACGAGGGCGTATGAGCAGGCGCACACGCACACTTGTCTACTGCATTGTCTGAAATAATGCAGCAGGCAGTGTGAAAATACAATGCGCCCGCTCATGCGCCATGACGTACGCCATGAAGCAAAATGCGCCCTCGTGTGAATAAGCCTTTAAGTCACACAACTAATCCGTTTTGAAGCTAAAACCAAAAAACACGCTAGTTTGACCAAAAATTGCCGAACCTTGCTACAAAAAAGGTGACGCGACACCGGTTTTTTATGCTCTTGATGCTTGCAATTCGTTCTTTTCGCAATAAAATCGCGTGTTTCTTTTTGTCTCGGGGTCCAGCATTTTTTTTGTTCAGACTTTCATATCAAAAGCCCGATGCTAGCGCGGTTCCACTATCCTATGTATTTCGCAGTTCATGTGTTAAGATGAACCAGTAAAAACCAACGTCTAGGCCACGAAAATGACCAAAAGTATGACTAATTAATAAAAAAATAACAGATCGAATTATACTAATCCGCCCCAATAACAAGCAATAACAACGACTTTGCAAAGCAACAGAATCAAAACGGTTAGCACAAAATTGCACTTCATCTGACAAGAAATATCTTGGGTGAATTTCTTATACTTGACCTAGTGGAAAGACACAGGTTTCCATTACTTTTGGTCATATATAATTTATATACATAAATTCTTTTGTACAAAATATTGGAAAGCAATCCACTACATCAAATTAATAAATCCTCCCGATGAAAGAAAAGCATGAACTTTACAGCCAAGAGCAGACTTGGTATCGTAGTAGATACACACACTACATAGTTAGGGCAAGGGGCGTAGTCAAAGCAATAGGAAGAAAATGAAAAAAATCCCTAGCCCCAAATGGATAATAATTATGGATAAGCCCCCAACTGAGTGATTTCTAGCAATAGCCCCGGGCAGCAGCAGCCCCTAGTGGGCGAAATTTGGCTCCGCGATCAAATAGCAAACCTATGATACATGACTTCAACTGGGCTTGTCACTGCTATGCAGTTTGTTAAAATGCATTTCCCATATTTTTTATAATAATTGCTATGTATTGTAATTTTTAAAAAATTTTTGCTGTGTTGCTCATGTCTCTTCCCCCAGGTTTACAGTCAGCTGTCAGATGCCCTTCAGTACGATTCCAGAAAATGTATGTAGTAATCCTGCACTCGATATTGTTACTTTGTATGCCAAACTCTGAGAAAATTGAAGTGGTGCATTCGCATATAATATATATATATATATATATATATATATATATATATATATATATATATAAGCGCGGATCCAGGGGGTGGGGCGCGGGGGGCGCGCCCCCCCCCCCCCCCCCCGAAATTTTTTCTGACTGAAATTTTACACAAGGGTACCCCCCTTTGGTTTTTATTGCCCGACCGAAAAAATTTCCGATACGTCTCCAATTGACCAAATTTCCTCTAAAAATAAAAAATTTCTCCATTTTTTCCTGGGGACTGCCGCCCCCAGACCCCCGCGACTTTCTAGCTTACTGGTGCTTGGTATTATCTTTCATCAAAGCCTTGCATGTCTACCTATTAGAGTACATTATGCTGCATTTACTTGTGTAAATACACTGTATGATACTCTGATGTGATGTTGCCATCTTTTCTTTTAATTTTCCTGTCGGAAAAATACTGATACGTCTTTTGTTGACGAAATTCGGCCTAAAAATTGAAAAATCGTCAGACCCCGGCAAAATGTGGCTTAGTGATCTTGCGTTTGCCATGGGAAGTTAAGTGTTAAAATTACTAAAAAGTGCATTTTAACCCATTGCAAAAAGTCATTCCTCCCCGAAACATTTCTGGCTACGCAACTGACAGTGTGTTTATTTAATTGAAGTATATACCGCCCTCCCCTTTTTCGAATTCCTGGCCAGTGGCTACGCCCTTTCTGGTCTAATACACTGTCTGATGTGACGTTCCCCATTTGTTTTAATTTCCCGGTTAACAACAATTGATACTACTTCCACTTGACCGAATTCAACCTAAAATTGAAAAACTCACTTTTTTGCATTTCTATCTATCGTTTTGCTAATTGCTGCATAGTGAACGGAGCGGTTTTGAAATAAAACTCTTTCCACGGCAACAGGGGCGTAGCCAGGGGAGGGGGGATGGTGAGAATTTTCGATACGTCTCCAATTGACCAAATTTGGCCTAGAAATCAAAAAATTCCCTACATAGGTGTCTAGCTTTCGGGGGCTGCCGCCCCCAGACCCCCGCAACTGTGTGTTTTGATAAAAGTTACAGATTTTAGAAGATGTCCCGGGGTCAAAAACAGAAAAGGTGCTCAGCTTCTGGGGGCTGCCGCCCCCCGACCCCCGCAACTGTGTGTTTTGATAAAAGTTACAGATTTTCGAAAATATCGCATGGTCAAAAACAGAAAAGTTGCCCATGCTCTGGGGGCTGCCGCCCCCAGACCCCCGCAACTGTGTGTTTTGATAAAAGTTACAGATTTTAGAAGATGTCCCGGGGTCAAAAACAGAGAAGGTGCTCAGCTTCTGGGGGCTGCCGCCCCCAGACCCCCGCAACTGTGTGTTTTGATAAAAGTTACAGATTTTAGAAGATGTCCCGGGGTCAAAAACAGAAAAGGTGCTCAGCTTCTGGGGGCTGCCGCCGCCAGACCCCCGCAACTGTGTATTTTGATAAAAGTTACAGATTTTCGAGGATATAGCATGGTCAAAAACAGAAAAGTTGCCCAGCTTCTGGGGGCTGCCGCCCCCAAACCCCCGCAACTGTGTGTTTTGATAAAAGTTACAGATTTTAGAAGATGTCCCGGGGTCAAAAACAGAAAAGGTGCTCAGCTTCTGGGGGCTACCGCCCCCAGACCCCCGCAACTGTGTGTTTTGATAAAAGTTGCAGATTTTAGAAGATATCCCGGGGTCAAAAACAGAAAAGGTGTTTAGCTTCTGGGGGCTGCCGCCCCCACACCCCCGCACCAGAAAATTTGTATTGTATTTGTAATGGCCGAGGGGGGGGGTCGCGCCCCCCCGAAAAAAATTCCTGGAACCCCCCCTGATATATATATATATATATATATATATAAATATATATAAATTTTTTATATATTTATTAAATCAGAACATGAGTAACATAAGAAACTTTTACAAATTACAAAAAATACATCGAAACATGGCCACAAAAATTTTGAGGGATCAATTTCGTCAAAAATGGGCTCACACTTGTTGAAAAGCCGTTTAGCGAGTGCTGGCAGCATCACAGACAGATACATTGTAATGCAGTAATATACTTATATTTAAATTCTGTAAATAAATTAAGACAATCATAATATGACAATCACACCTACATGTACACAGGGTTTCATTTTGAGGGGGCTTGTCCACGATTCTACAAAATTTCAAGGGCGTGTCCCGACATTTGAGGGATTTGGACTCACATAAACGCGAAAAATTACAATTTTGGCCTAAAAGAACGAAATATTTTGCAAAAATTTGACATTTTTCCGAAATTTTTCGTGTTTTCGCTCAATTTTGAAGCATTTTACATTCATTCGCGCTCCGGGGCAAAATTTTAGTTTCAGGACACGTCATTTTCTTTCAGCACTATTGATGGGTCCAATTTTAAGGGAGGTTTGTCCTGATGGGTCAAATCAGGAGCGGGATTGCCCACCAGACCTCCCCAAGTATATACATCTGTGGACATAATACGTAATCCAGTGCACAGAAAACTATTACACACAGATTTTAACTTTTCACATAATACAGGGCGACTACTGCAAACACACAAAACTTTGCATCCAAAGACCAAGTATGAGCCCTGTTTAGGCTATGCACGCATTAAACTTTTTCAGGAACTTTTCATGAATTATAATAACTAGATTAACTTCCCTATGACGACAGTTTATAAAACTTCGTATAACGATCAACTAACCGTATCATCTTCATCATTTATATAATTTACTTGCAAATTTTTATGAATTTTAGTTAATCCTATGCTTATTTATGAAGTTAATCTGATCCAGTTAATATTAATTTATGAAAATGCCATTAGAAAAACTGGAGCCTACCCTCACACTGGGGTTTTGGTTCAGACTGAGTCCCACGTTGCTACTGTGAGTAGTTTAGTAGGTTGGTTGTCGACTCGAATTTAGTTTCATCATTTTCAAATTTATCTTTACGTGCGTAACCCAAACAAATCAAAAGCTTTCTTGCTAAATAATACAGTACAAAGCCCGCAATGATTAGAAAATATGGTACAAGTCATGGTGAGCATAATATTATCCCTGGTCACACGTGATGCACAACCACACACACTTTACACGTACTGAGGTATATAGTCTACCATTTCTAGTTCAGTGCAGCACAGACCGCAACACTTAAGCCCGGTTCATACTCGTCCTTGCCCTGGTATACTTCCGTATATCATGCACTCTGCACTCAGCGAGCCAAAAAAATTTCCTAGAAAACGTAATAGGAAAATTTCTAACGTGTGCTAAGGTCAGTTCGAGTGGCTCAGATTGGCCAAAGCAATGCTTGTGATGAATCCTGTCTTGTTCATGTGTATTCAAGCTTCAAGGACAAGTAAGAATAGAGCGTTAATAGGAAGAAAATGGGACTGATGTGACACAATCGGATGTGAAACAGATTAGATTGTCTGCTAGACTAAGAGTTATAAGCAGAGCTAAACTTATTCAGCTTATGAACTAAAAAACTATGAACGTCTTGAAACTTGCAAAAAAGGTAGATTGAGACTTATACGCATGTGCCCATTCGACCGGTAACGGCAAAAATACGCAACCAATAATACACAAAATATGCCGGGTGGCGTAACTTTGTTTGTAATTTAGTCGGCTGAACGGGTACGCGACTGTATCAATCAATACTATAATGCATGAGACCAATACTGTGACAGATACAATCAGTGGAATGCATAAAGGTAGTCTTAGCCCAGTCTTGCTAAACGTAGGCTAAGGGCCATATTCAAGCCTATGTAATACGTACATTTCTCATTTTTACGATGTTCTAGTGCACTAAATTAGGTCCAGACTGGTTTTAGCGTAACACTTCCTGCATTCCATGTCCATCCAACGAGTCACAAACTGTCACCTCGTTACATCCCATCTAAAAAACACTAGTACCTCTATTTGCAAAAATATAAAACATACTTTCTGCTGCTACCAAATGTTCTGGCTTATGGGCAAACATACGTACATGGGTATCACGTGCAAACCAACCGAAAGCAATAACATATTAACACAAAATATTCAGCAACACTAATAACATTTGGACAACCTTGTGTTCAGTTATGTGATTATCTATTGCTAAAAGTATATATTTATAATGTCTCGCTCTACAGAAAACGTGATATTCTGAGCACTACAAAAAAAACCGCACCTATATGTCACGTATTTTCAAAGCTATATTTTTAAAACTCCGAACTTTGACTTAAAAAAGCATAAACCAAAAACCTGAATTCAAATCTAAAAAACATTTCTGACTTTCTGTGAGCCTTGCTGAAGCTCCTCAAACTCCAAATTATCCAAAAAAAAACTCACTCAAAAACTTATACGTTATTTATAAAAATAAAATTAGATAAACATTGAAACACTGGCAAGCTATTTACAGTAATAAACAGTATATAGCCAGCAAACTAATATTAATAATATTATAATACAACCAATCAGTTTAATAAAAGTTATTATAAAAATGATATAGTAATAAATACGGAAAATAGAATGTCTGTTAAGTGCATCCGAATCAATTCCAGCTCAAAACATGATCGGCTTTTGTTGTGTCTTTTGCAAAACATATTGCGTAAATCGTTTCAGAAATTTTGGGTATTCTCGCTTGTAGACTGTTCTCAGTATCGACGAAGGAGCCCAGCCGCCAGGGTTCACTGCAAACAAAACATGTTAAATACTGTTAAATAAAAACCAAACTTAAACCTTAAGAATTACCATCAAGTTGACATCAATAAAAAATGCGCTAAGAAGTGCTCAACTGACAACAAAAAAACATCGAGTCGAACTTACAATTTGACTTTACTATTATCATAGCAAAAGTACAGACTACAGCGGCAAAAAAATCGTGTGCATTTCGGTACAAAAGTTTTTTATAGTACAAAAATTTCAAGTTCTTACCCTGAGCAACATAAACGATTTTGCAGTTCAAATTTTCGCGATTATTCGCCTCGCCGCTGACAACCGTCTGACAGACCATTGCCACGTTCAGACCAACGCGCACGTTCTTGCTGTTAACCTAGAACATAAGCCAGCCAAAAGTAATATTATCCGACATTCAATAATATGCTAAGGAATAATTTATGCTAAAAGTCTATTGCGTTACAGGACAAAATTAGTTCATTTTAGTTCAACAGTCAGACTAAATAAACTAAACTATAAATGCAGAAGTCTGGGTAGCACGATAAACGTTTACTTCCCTTGTCTCCATATAACTGAAAAAAAAATTCGACCAAAAAATACTGGACCCTGATACAAAAAGAAACACGCGATTTTATTACGAAAAGAACAAATAGCAAGCATCAAGAGTACAGCGAGCAGTCACAGAAACCACGCCACCCGTTTTGTCTCAGGGTCCAGCATTTTTGGTCAAACTTTAGTCACACTTTAAGTAAAACAGAGCAGCAAGCATGTAACTCACTGGCACTTTATCATGATCAGTGCTCTTGTTGCATACAATCCACAGGTCGCTGGCATTAGCGTCCTTCATGTGGTTCACTTTGCGCAGGTGGGACCAGAACAGGGACTCCCGCTGGGCCGCCGGCCAGACCCGTTTGTGCACTTGGTGGAAGATCAGCGTGTCCTCGGACAACTGCTCGATCACGTTCACGTTCTCAAGGGTGGCTGAAAATGACACATAACAAAATAAAGGGCCAATTCCTATGCTGGATTACGGATTAGATTAAAACTTAATTGCTTAATAACTCGTGTTAATATTGAAACAGACTTACAAAATTTTTTCCACGTGTGGGGGGTGCTGCCAATATTTGCTACGGCAACTTTTGCAAAAATTATAGGCAATGTCATGAGTTACTGGCAAAACAAATTTAAATCAAAAAATAATTATGGCACTACACACCCAAGCAGGTGCCATTTATTTCTGAAAACTGCAGGTTTACCATAGCAGAACTCAAGGCTCACTGACCCAAATCAGAAAAGCTAAAATTAAATCAAAACTAGATGGCAATGCCACAAGTCTATTTCAAACACCTCCAGGACAACACAAAACTACTGGTTCCGTTTCAGATGACTAAAAAACACAAGATGAATAAAACATTTTTTCAAGTGGACACTAATTGCAAACGACCACTACCTATTTCACGAAAGCCACGAATTCTAAAAACTTTTCAAGTTATGCTCGTTTGCAACAATATGGATAAAATGATTTATACTGAGAACTTACTATCCCAATCCATTTTATAGTCTGGTTCGAAGAAATAGTGCAAATATTCTCTGGCTGTTACTCCCTAAAATATTAATACAGTAAAGCAAAATAATTGCAAACAGAAACGTGTCATTCAAACTGATAATCTACGAATCCAAACAAGCAACATCACTTTTTCACTCCGCAGCTAATGGCAAACACAAAGTTGGAATGCTAACTCATAACTTATTAGAACTAGAACCTCATTCATATTTGCAATTGTAAAAACAAAACGCTTTACACATTCATTCTTCTGATTCAGCCAAAAGTCTTTTCATAGTTACAGTCGTAAGTCCGTTCAGCCGGCAAAATAACTAAATAATCACGCCACAATCTGATCTAATCAGGGTTTTTTTTCAAAAAATGTTGTGTGCATAATTGTGCGAAATTTTAATTTTAGTGTGCAAAATTTTATTTTTCTGTGCAAACTGTAAATGCGTTTTCCTCGCTTATATAGAAGCAAATATACGCTTTTTTATACCTCTAGAGGTACGTACGTATCAGTGGCCTACTCAGAAAAAAATTTCGGGGGTGGGAATGACTTTTCAATTTTTTGTAATGGGTCAAAAAAGGCACTTATTAGCATTTTGAGCACTCATAAAACGCCTTACAAGTGCAAGATTACTAAACCAATAAGTTGCAGCGGTCTAGGGGCAGTAGCCCTCAGAAAAAAATTGGCGATTTTTCCAATTTTTAGACCCAATTTGGTCAACTGGAGACGTATCAGAAATTTCTTCCGACAGAAAAATTAACACAAAAGATAGTAAGTAACGTCACATCATACAGTGTGTATATAACGCAAGTATATAAATGTAACATAATATACTGGTGTGAACATGTAAATGCAGCATAATCTACTCATCTATACATGCGTAGGCTTTGATGAAAGATATGTAATAACAAGGCTTAGTAAGCCACAAAGTCAGCAGCCCCCAGAAAAAAAATTGGGAAAATTTTTGATTTTTATGCCAAATTTGGTCAATTGGAGACGTATATATCAGAAAATTTTTAAAAGAACATTTAAAAAAGAAAAAGACAATGTATTCCACAAGTAAATGAGCATAATATATATACTCGTGTAGACATGCACATGTAGCATAACGTACTTGTGCATACATACATGCATAGGCATACATGTATGGGGGGGGGATGGGGGGAACCCCCCCCCCAAAATCGAGAATCCGGGGGGTAGGGTCTCCAAAATTTGGGCAAAATTTCTAAAAAATGGCACTTTTTGGCGAAATTTTTATAAAATTTTGCAAAATTTAGGGTATTTTTGGTCAATCTGGGGGGGAGGGTCCCCAAAATTTGGTCGGAGAGGCCCCCCCAAAATTTCGACCTCGTTACATGTATGATGAAAGACAATAACAAGAAATAGTAAGTCACATAGTCGCAGGGGTCTGGGGGCAGCAGCCCCCAGAAAAAAATTCGCGAAATTTTTGTTTTTTACGCCAAATTTGGTCAATTGGAGACGTATCAGAAAATTTTTCCGGCCGGACCATAAAAACCAAAGAAGGGGCCCTTGATGCCAGTAGATGCAGGGGTCTGGGACTCTGGGGGCGGCAGCCCCCAGAATTTTTTTTCGATTTTGCATTAAAAACAGTGCATTTCTAGCACATCCCAGGCCCATCGGACGCTGTGCATTATTGTGCAAAATTTTAATTGTTGTGTGCAAAATTTTAAAAAAGTGTGCATTTGCACAGGGTTTTGCACAAAAAAAACCCTGGATCTAATACACTGTCAGTAGCCCGTTTCAATAAACTCACAGGTCCACAAATTTGTGGGCCTGTGAGCCTGTGCCTGTGAATTCTGTTTCAATATCTCACAGGCACAGGTCACAGCTCACTGGCCACACGTCACAGGCACAGCGAAATTCATATGACGAGCATATAACAGCAGGCTGTTTTTCAGCAGCGTACAAATGTGCGTTTGTTGGCAAGCCGAGCATGCAGTCACATCGTGTGCGGCACCTGTTGAATAGTGACCTGTGCCTGTGGCCTGTGACAGGCAGCATTTTATGCTTATTGAAACGGAATTCACAGGCACCTGTGGTCACAGGTCACAGGCCCACAAATTTGTGCGTGTGGGCCTGTGAGTTTATTGAAACGGGCTACAGAGCTGCATCGTATTACAACAGCATCAACTTCTACATTTGGTTCCATGGCGCACCTGAACGGAGTGAACGGCTTTGAGCGGATCACAGACCAGCCCATCGATTTCCTGTTCCCGCTTGTACATCTTCATCTCGCCGTCTTCCGCGAACAATTCCCACACCCCCTCCTCCACTCCGGCCAGTGCATATTTCAGTTGATTCTGGGTGTTCTCATTGATCTAAACAAGTAAACAATAATTATTACGGTTTCATAAATTTACACAAAAAATAGTTACACGCCCATTTGCACTAGTTTATATCGCAAGTTATTTTGAAAACGTGGCCATAAACGCCTACACACAATAACGAACCGAAAAAGAATAATACAGTAACTTCGCGGCGATCTGGACTGTTAATTAAACAGTCTGTCATGTGATAAGTCCGACATACATTTCTAAATAATTGACTAAAATTAATATTAGTTTGTTCAGTGTGGCATGAGGTAAAAGATTAGACCAGTTGTTTCCAACTTTAATAATATGATAGACAGCTTTTTAAAAACACAAAAACCCATACGCACCTCCTTGTAGAGGGGATGTTTCGGGCTCAAAGTGACAGCGGTATAAGTCTTGGGCTTCACAACCTGGTCATCTGATTGGCGAGACAACAGACGCTCAACCTTAAAAATACAGCAAAAATTATATAGCCATAGATTCCATCAATCTTTCTGAGTCACTAGTTTTCTGACACTTAATGTGATCGTGTGAGCTATCAAAGCACCATAACGGACCTTTTTGGACAAAAACAGCTTCAGACAGCCCAAAGTGATTCATTGAGGGGGCGTAAAAAATGAAAAAACTCAATTTAATGCTTTTAAGTGTTATGTCTATATTAGAAAGCAAAAAATTTGATCTAAAAAGCCAAGATAATTTTATGATCAGTATATATTGGAAAATACACAAAACGTTCAATAACACAGGAAAACACTGAATACGCATACACGACTATCCTCAGCTTCTCGCTTTTCCAGAGCCGCATCCAAAGCATCGTGCCACTCCTCTTCGTTCAGTGCACTGTGCGGACCTTCCTAAAAGAGAGCAAAGCAGTTTTACAGTAAAGTCAGTTAATAATAACTGATTTTACTTAAGCTAAACTTACAAAGACAGAGCTGTAAATTAATCGAATTAAAAAAAATAGCAGAATAAGACTAGATCCGCATGATGATCATTTCTGCTCAGATCAATTTTCCATTAATATTGTTCTTTTTTACTCTATTAAGGGTTGGGGCTACCTAGGTCAAAAATCAAAGTTCTCCAAATTTGCTTATTTTCACATATTATGTTACTCCCCCAAGGCATCTCTACCTTAGATATGAACAATTAAGCTTGAAGGTGCACTTTTGGTTCAGTGCGTTTGTCAGTGTATTTACATAGACAAAACTACGCCAAAAAGCCTAAAAGTAACCTTTACTTGGACTGTTCTAGCACAAACTACATCAAGCCAATCAGGCTGAAACTTGGCATAGTAGTAGCCCATATGTAAGCACAAAATCGTAAGATTTTGGATTTTTGATATGTGAAATGCTTTACTGAAAAATTGCAAGCATATTATTCCAGCAGTGGGAACATACTATGCTAATCGCACGACAAAAATCAGCATACAACTAGCAAAACAGTAGAATTACAGCATCATTGCGCAATTTGATAAAAGGTGCACTTATTTTGTATCCCAAAATTTTTATAGGACATTTCTGTTGTAATAACGCGAACGCCTACTAAAACTCAAGAATATAAATTTAGCAACATCATTCATTGTGGTTGGATTTTGAGAGTTCATGAACAATATGAAAGCAAAGTTTATGGAAAAGGGAATGTAAGAATTCAGACAAGAATTTAAACGCAGATCTGAGTAAAATGGGCATATAAGTAACAAATGTACTTCATCTTCAATAGCATTTAAAAAACACAAACGACAAATTCTAAGTTCTCTTGGAATTCTGTTGGTTTCTCTTCTATCCCATCGTCCTCTTTCTATTTCTAAGTCGTGAGAGCGTAGTCTAAATTTTATAAAACTTTTTAAATAATTTTTGTTTTTAATTTTTGTCAGATAAGTCTCGCGTCCAAAAAAAGATTTAAACTGCTTGTATAAATCAAGGCTGGGAAGTCGTTCGAGTTCTAAGTTCCATTCGAAAACTAAGAAATTGTCAATGATTTTTTTACGAGCAGTGGCTAGAAATATAGTAACGTTATCAATACTTTGAGCTTGCCAGTAGCTTAACATATCAAGATTACGTAATAAGTTCACCAAAGCCGTAACCCACGTGCGGTGGGTTGGTGTGCTCATACACATTTGACAAAGTAAATTATACGATTTTTTCACCAGAGACATACTGTTTAGACTTAAAATTTTAGTCCAGTAACGAAGCATAGTCAAATATCTGCCTAAAATTAACGGAAAACGACCGGTTTCACCGTAAACTGCCACAGATGGAGTAGTTTTTTTGACAGTTAATAATTGCTTCAAAAATGATAAATGCACATTTTCAATCTTATCTCGATTTGATCGTAAAATATTTAGATTAGTGTCTGGCCAGGTGTTATAACCCCAAATTTCACTGCCGTAGTGTAGCACAGAAGTCACAGTTGAATCAAACAACTCAATTTGTACGTTTAGTGGTAACGAAAAATTTTCAGCTATCCTGAGCGTTTGTAGTTTTGGGTATAATGCCAAATTTATTCTGTTTTCAACAGTTATAGCACCTAGTCCACAGCCATTAATTTTCCAACCCAAATATTTAAAAGAATCAACATTTTCTATTTGCATTTGATTGAAGTAAAAATATGATCTGATAACTCGCTTGTTAAAATGCTTAAAACACAATATCTTCGATTTAGAGCTATTAACAGTTAACGACCATCTAAAGCAATACAAATACAACACATCCAATAGTTGTTGAAGTTCAAAAGCAGAGTTAGCGAAAAGTATCAAATCATCAGCGTACAAAAGACTGTATAACTTGTAACCATTTAAAGTCACACCGTGACAGTTCATAGCAGCAAAAAACAAGTCAAGATCCGACAAGAAGCAGCTAAATAATGTTGGCGATAACACCGCGCCCTGTTGAACACCGTCTTCTAAGGGAAAAAAACTGTTTTCGAGTCCTTTTACACACGATTTAGTATTTTTAAACATGCTTTTTAAGAGTATTAAAAAATCAGCAGGTATTTTTAGTTTAGCCAATTTAAACAGTAATGCTGAACGATTTATTTTATCGAAAGCTTTAGAAAAGTCGATAAAGGCACAATAAAGAGTAGATCCTGTTGCTATAGCGTTATCTATTAAACACTGCAAAATAAACAAGTTGTCAACAGTGGAGCACCCTTTTTTGTAAGCAAATTGGTTATAATTACAAAAATTGTTCGTTTGAAGCCAAATTTGAAAACGGTTTAAAATAATATTGTCAAACAGCTTGCCAAGGTTACTAAGTATTGATATACCGCGATAGTTTTCTGGGTTATTTGAATTTCCTGATTTAAAAATAGACACGATTTTTGCGGTGCACCAAGAAGATGGGTATTCAAGCTGTTTGATAACGGAGTTGAATAGTACCGTTAACACAGGAAGCAATTTGTTATGTGCAATTTTCAGTTGTTCGTTATGTATACCGTCAGTGCCCGGTGATTTTTTATTGTTTAAATTTTTAATTTTGAGAAAAACCTCGTGTGTAGAAATCGGATCGATAAATAATTTGTCGTTATTTCCAAAACAATATTCTGTTACAAATTGACGCCATATATGACAGTAAACAGGTTGAAAAGGCTCACGCTTATACAAGTTTTTATAATATTCAAAAAAGATTTCAGGCTTTGGCTGTGAAACTATGGAGTTCGTTTGATTTCCTTGTACTAATTTCCAAAATCTTCTTGGATTTTCATTTTTATTTGTTAGAATTTTTTTCCCTTCAGCGCACAAGTAAGCTCTTTTAGCAAATCTGACAGCACGTTTAAACTTTCTACGAGCATCGAGATAAGCCTGTTTCAATCTGTCACAGCGAAAATTTAAGTAATCATTTAATGCTTTTTTATGAAAATTTTTCAATTTATCACATTTACAGTTCCACCATTTTGGCTGCCCAGTGATTATATGGTTAGAGGCGTTTTCACTAAGATGCATAGAATCATTACAGTAATTATTCAGCAGCTGAGTAACATTTATAACAGAATAATTGACGTCATTGCTAAGTAAACATACATCAATACAAGAGGTCACATAAGTGCTAAAGTTATTTTGGTTTATATAATTAATAAATAAATTTCGAGAAAAATTATTCCATGGTCGTCTACAACAGTTTTTTATCAGAGTACCATACCCCGTATTATTGGTTTCTGAGACAATCATGTCCAATTTTAAAATCAATGGCCAATGGCTTGAAAATTCTTTATTATTATTATGAGAATTAAACAGCACAGATTTTTCAACTTGAAATTGATTGATCAAATCAAAAAGAAAATAATCAGTTAGCATGTAGTCGACTACACTACTTCCTATTACTGTTCCATTTGAGGAGCGTTTTACATTTGTCGCTTCACCAATACCGGCATCTAACCCACAACGTCCATTTAAAATTATCAATTTGCACAAATTACACAAAGCAATCAAATTTGAACCAAAATTGTTTGTTACTGTGTCTGTGCTTACTCTGGTAGGTATATTATGCATGTTTAAAACATTAAAAGGGATGTGATCAAATTGTTGGTCAAAAAATAAATTTGGCCTGTCGTAATTTCCAATGCGAGCGTTAAAGTCGCCAATAATTAAAATTTTTCCTGTCGTCTGAAAATGAGCAGTTGCCAAAGTTAATTGCTCAAACAAGTCAGTGTTACAAGATATGTGTCTTGGTGAGTTTTTTGGTGGTACATAAGCAGTGCACAAATACAAAAGACCAGGGCAAAAACAAGAGAATTTAAGCCATAAGAAATCAGGAAATTGAGTACTTATTTGAGTACAACATTTGGCTAAAGGAATTTTTACATAAACGGCTATGCCACCCGAATTGCGAATAGCATTTAAACTACAAATTTTTTGATTTGTGAAAAATAGGGAATAGCCCGGAAAATAAAGTTCAGTCATTTGGTGGTCAAACTTCCACGTTTCTACCAAACATACGATATCGGGTTCGGCATAATGATGCATTAAATCGACTAATTTAACATAAGTTAAACCTTGAATATTCATATATAAAATAGAAATGGAAATAGAAATAGAAATAGAAATAGATATGTATTTTCAAATTTAAACGGACTTTTAATCTCTTTATCCAAATCTAAATAATATTTTCAAATCGAGGGCGAAATGTGAAAAAATGGACGTTTTTTGGGCCCGCCGAATTTGAGTGATTTTACATTTGGCGTGATTGTTCAGGCCATGAGAAAAAATTAAAAAAAATGGATCATAGAGGTTGAGATATGACATTGGGCTATCAAATCATGGAAAAATCAGCTTCGTCGGTGTTAACAAAAATTTCGAGTAAAAGGACGCTTAAGGCGACCACAAAAAACTTTTTTTGTACCTCTGATTTACACGTAAAATTGAAATTTCGGGAGCCCCTAGTAAAAAATTGGCAAAAGCATTGGTTCCCGCTTCCAGCTACTTACATCTGCGATGTGCCTTCTCTAGGGCTACATTGTGTGCAAGTTTGAAGCAAATCGGAGAACCTGAATTTTTCACTTTTACAGGTAGCCCCCCCCCCTTGAAACTGCATTGAAGCTATTTATATTAGTTTTAATCGACTTATGCGACTACAAAACAACTGATCTGCTTTCGTAATCAAAAAGCAACGCAGCGTCACTTATGATTTTAAGCAGGTTACGGATAAAAATTACTACTTGACAGGGTTTTTGTAGTAGTAGTACTTGATCATATTCGGTATTACATAAAAACTACGTAAAGAACAAACACTGTTCAATATACACGAAATATGGATGTATAAAGTGGCCTTCTACTCATACTACATTACATAGATATTACATTACCATTCGAAAACGGTAGTTGTGGCTTTATTAAGTCTTTCGATACATAGCACCACTTAGTAGTAATAATAATCAGTAGTAAATTAGTAAGAAATAAGAAGTATGCTCTAATACAGCTTACGAGTACATTTTTTAATCGACTTAATATCTGAAAAATAGCCCTCCGTGTGATAATATGAAGCCAAATCTTGTGGTGACGTACCTCGAAGTCTGGACCTCCAAGAACCTTTGATCGAATTTGACTACTGTCGGCTTGAACATTTCGATATGCCTCTTCGTAGCGCTTGCGTCGTTCGATTTCCTAAAAGCACAACTGACTGTATTATCATTACCACTACAATCAACAGAGTTTACAGATCAGGACACTGGTTATGAGAAACAATAGATGAGGTCAACCAAACTTTAAAGTTTAAAGGAAAAAAGCCATCTTTACGCTTCTTCATAACGGTACAATAAACTCACCCGCTACTGTTAAAAAACAAAAATACCGACCAAAAAATTCACCAATCACATCAAAATCATCAAATTAAGGGTGAAACGTTAGAGACCCGACGAAAACTTTACAAGTTTGATAATTTTGACGCGAAGTTAGCGTTTTTTCTGACAATTTCGAAACTAAATTTTATTTTCGAAACTTGTTGTCCTAATCAGCATCTTTCAGTCTCAGGTAAGAAAAAGTAAGTCACAGAGGTGCACATGGCCAAAAACTTGTGAGATTTCAAAAATAGCGTTTCGCACAACGCAAAAAACACCAACATTTAGGCAAAAAACTAACTGGTAAGCACACGTTTTTTAATGTGACTCATCAATTTTTATCCAAATGGACAAGAGCACTCTTAATTATAACGACAGTACAACAACACACGGCGCTTAACTTTCAGCTGAAACTCGTAGGAGAATCACTAGTTAATAATCAGAATAGTCAGATTTGAAAAAATTATGTTTTAGCTTATTTATCACATTATCCGCAGTTGAACCAGAACAATCCGATTCTAACGCCAGCTCTCGCGAACCCTTTCCAGCCTCCGTCTCCACAGATCCTCTCGTTGTTGCATCAGTTCCGCACAGTGACTCAGCGTGGCCAGAACTCCGGCCGTGGTCGCCTTGAATGTCAATGCCTCTCCTTTGAAGTCCATTCCATTGGCGGTCGTCGACGGCGCGGTGGCGAATGTGGATCCAATGCTGTTGGTAGTGACTAAAATGGAAATTTATGACATGAAAACGTAGCCTATTGAGCCGCCTATGATTGCGAAGCAAAAAGAAGCCTTTTGAATTAGTTTTTCTCGTTTCTCTGTTTACTACGCATTCTTTATGACAAGCTGGTCTCTGTAGATGGTCTGCCCTCAATCAAAATACATACAGTTTGCGAGAAAATCTACTAGAACGACAATAGACTCAAAAAAAGAAAGATTTCATGCGTCAGCGAGCTTAGATCTGATCATGTATATAATAATTACAGACAGATGAAGGCTAACCAGCAGAAGCAGTTGTCCGGGGCGATCCCTGCTGTGACTGGGAACTCTTGAACAGCGCGGACAGGAATGAGGCACTGCTGCTGTTGAGAAGGCTTGGGTCTTGGGCCGTGGGCGTCACAATGTCTTCCAACGACTCAGCCTGGTTTTCTTCCCACGATGACTCCAATTCATCATTTTCCACCACTACAGCAAAAGTAAAATAAAATGGCTAAACAATCTGTTACAAAATTGCTGATGCGTAAATGGTTCAGGGTGGAGAATGAATTAATGAGTAATTGATTCAATACCTCTATAAACTGATTGAGTTTTTAAGTTACAATTGCCTGAATAAGAAAAAAACAAGAACAAAAACAAAAAAGTTAGGACTGAAACAAGCGTAACGCAGCTCTTGGACACTCGTAAAAAACAAGCAAAACTCATGCTTAAAAACTTCAAATTAAAAAACAACTAACATAATATTTCTGTAAGTCAATTATACCAAATATAGTATCAAAGCAAATAATAAAATGTATACAAATTTCGTCGACTCAAAAGCCAAACGCAAGACAAAATTTTGTAGCCAAAATATACAACTCGGCCTTAACTACTCTTACCAAAGGTACACTCAAACCAAAAAGCACCGCAGCAACTAACGAGTATTGTCCAAAAGAGGTGATGGAATCGGCAGTGAGGCACAGGAGTCGAAATAATTCTGCAGGCTGTCCACTTGGCGCATCAGGATGTCACGAAAGGTCTCCAACTCCGCTATCTTTTCACGCAACTCACCACCCTTCTGAAAAATCAGCTAACGAATCACATGAAGAACTAATTTATTTAAATTACTAAATAATGCAAAAATAAGCTCAATTCCTATACCCGAGACAAAGGTGAAGCAACTCGCGGATGAAAAATATGCTTTGGCGTGTCCTCCCTCGAATGCGGTGCTTAAGGTCATCTCCGCTACAAAGCCCTGGAGCGTCAAGGCGTCACCTCTAGATGGCCACAACAACACTAGGTCGATTAATTTGATAACAAGCTGTGTCTTGAAAATAGGTTTATTACGATTGTTTTTCTTGTCCAACAATAATACATTATATGTACAAGTTTCGTTCTTTTTCTCCGTATATATACATTCGCAGAGTAAACTACAACCATTATAGTACGTACATATATAGATAATTGTCAACAACAATTTCTATAGATTATAGTTAAATATTTCTATAAGCCACTTATATAACATGCAAATCACGAAATACCACGTCGAAAACTACTTCTTCCTCTTCCATACAATCAATATAATATTACGATTAGCAAATGGTACACCAACCTTGAATGAAGACGTGCTGGTCAGGCTTTTATTGGAAGTGAGCGAAATCATGGAACCATGTCTCCGTAGATCACCCTGACTCCCGTACCCAGACTCCGCCTGAAATAGATTGGTTACATTTTTCGTTCACGACGCATAAACTTCATTACATTAACTAGATTAACTTCAGTAACTGAAAATTAAGATTAAAGAAAGTTGCAAGATCTTATGAATGAAGTTGATCACTTGAGAGCTGATCACGCACTTGATTACAAATTGTAAAGTGTATACAGACACAGACAGTCACAATTATAAATAGGTGGTGGTACTGACTGACGACCTGTTATAAGCCGTCGCCACATCGCCGGGACTTATCCTTCATTTTCTTAAAAGTTGGGGAACACACTTAGAGTCGATTTCAAATTATTTAGGATTATTTATTCAAAACAGAAGTCAGAGCCCAGAAGGCATGTCAGAACTAATGGGCGCGCCATGTGGATAAGAGGTATGGATATTATTCAAATACCTTATTTGCTTCCAAAGCTTCAATCCACCTTTGTCTCTCCTCTGGATTATCTGCGCGCAAATACCAGATGCAATCATTCACTGATATGTCGAAGCGACAGTCATCGAATTCGTGAGGCTAAAATTATTTAAGTAAAGCATTCCTTCAGCACAGTACAAACGTGCTGAAAAATCTATGAATTGCAAAGATTATTATTGCTGAAGGTACGTATATAGCTACTAAATGCCATATAATACAAAAAAATAAACCGAATGTTTAGTAGCTCGCGCACAATAATATTTTGAGACATGTTTATATTTCAACGTATGTATATAAAGTCTAATGTCGACCAGCAGAAGAGCCATAAAACCAACCTGAAAAATGGCCTTATTTAAGCTGATAGCCCCGCGACAACCATACTCTGAGTCAACTTCTGATTTGTAGTATGATAAGGTTGCAGATTTCAGTACAAAATATCTGCTTTGCCAACCGTGCAAGTAATTGGTCCATTTATTAAGCGTGCCAAAGTAGGAGGGCGACACAAAATCCTCCTCCTCATCATCGGACAGACTCTGATTATCCGAGGGGGAGTGTTGGGCGCTGTGCTGGTGAGACAACAGCGAGGTTGAGACTGGATTGAGCGAAAACAGGGAGTTGGAGGGCGTTGACGGCTCGTTGACTATCACGGCACTCATACTCCGGCTTTTCCTGTGGCCTGGACGAAAGGTCGAGGAGCCCCCGCCAGACCCTGGGGCCCCGCCGGCCGCCACGGCGGCACTTCTTTGATGTACAGACGCTATTTTGATGGAAGCTGGTCAACCGATCATATATTACATAAATAAATAGTAATTTATTTGGCTACTCAAAAACTGGGTATTCGGTGCCCTGTAACAAACACGAACAAAAATGAGAACTATATATATAATATACACAAACACCCAATTGGGGTTAAACGTTAAATGAAGATGGGAAAGATAAGTGGACCATTTTTTAGTAGAGCACATTTTTGCGTGAAAAATATATAGTTTTCAATTTCGGTAACAACATACATGTAACGGGGTCAAAATTTTGGGGTTAAATGCAGTTGAAGGGGGGAAATAGTGGACCTACTAGTTTTTTGAGTATAGCAGCTTCAAGTATATACCCCTTTATATTTTTTGGATTTTCTCAGATACAACCCCCCGAAATCTGAACCGGCAGTGAGGGACGTTTTAGCAATTTTGTTCGGAAAACCTTATTTTTCTCGTTTCAAACGTGCTTAAATAGAGTCAAAATAATGTTTACAATTTTTTAGAACCAATACAAAGGCTCTTGGACCCCATTCCGTCAGAAAAAATTTGCCAAATTCACGAGAAACGCCAATTTTTGACCAAATTCTAACTTGGCCTTAATTTAAGCTTGGGCTTAAGCTTAGGCTTAGGTCTGAGGCTTAGTATGTGGCTAGGCTTAAGGGCGATTCACACGCTGATTCACGGACATGCTGGTTTAAACAATATTCGCGAAGCTGTTTGTCAAATTTTTAAAACAGTACATAAAGACGCAGCAAAATAGTTTGCGAGACGCAACGTTTGTTCAGACGCTGCGTTTCGTGTGCGACACCCTGCGTCTTGCGTTGAAATCGCAGCGGCAAAAACGCACCGTGTGAATAGGGCTTCAGGCTTAGTATCAGGATTAGGCTTACGTTTAGGTTCAGGCTTAGGTGCTAAAAAATCGAAATTTTCTGGAAAAATCCTGCAAGCTTAGCCTAGAGAATCCTGCCAGCTAAGCCTAGACGATGCCTTAAAACATCATAACGCACTCAAAACTATCCAAAAACAGAGATTATAGCCATTTTTGGCTTCAAATTTTGGCCTGTGTTCTCTTTCCAAAACACTGAAAATGCAATTTTCAAGGGGTCAGAAAATAGCTCAGAAAATACAAATTTGTGGATAGGCGTTCTATTACAAAAAATGCTTCCCTTGAATTGGAATTTTGGGAATTGTAAATTTTTCCCAAAAAAGGGCCATTTTTACTAAATTTTGCCCGAATTATGGGGTCCTCCCCCCAGCCCCTGTATTTTGGGTGGGGGTCCCCCCCTTCATACATGTATGGGTACCAACCTGAAATATACTAAAAGTTCATAAAGATGTTCTAGTGTTCCAATTTTTATGTCCTGGTAGTCGAGTGGTAATGATTTTTGCTTCTCAACCGATGGACCAGAGTTCGAATCCCACATTCGAAATTTCTACTTTTCATTTTTTTTGTCCTCAAGGAGTATGAATCAATCACCCCTAAGGCCCTAAGGATAGGGATGACATTCCCTATGGACCTTAGGGACATTTCTCAAGGATCAAGTGCAGTTGGGGGGGGGGAATAGAGGACCTATTTTTTGGAGTTGACGAGGGAAGCATTTTTTGCAATAGAACCCCTATTCCCAAATTTGGATTTTCTGAGATATGACCCCTTGAAAATTGCATTTTCAGCGCTTTTAGAAGTGAACGTAGACCAAAGTTTGTAGCCAAAAATGGCTATAATCTTTGTTTTTGTATAGTTTTGAGCGCGTTATGATGTTTTAAGGCATCGACTAAGCTTAGCTGGCAGGATTCTTTAGGCTAAGCTGGGAGGATTTTTTCTGAACACAGGACGGATTTTGCGTTTAAAACGGGTTTAAAAACTGTTCAAACTTTGGACTAGTTTTGAATGTTTTTTAGACGTTTTTTTGAATATTTTTGAACTGGTTTTGGACGCTTTTAAACAAGTTTGTAATAATTTGCCAGAAAATGTGGTTTCTGCACCTTCTCCTAATGCTTTTTCTAACAGAATTAGATTTTGCAAAAATTATTTAAATTCAACATTAGCTGAATAGACTTTTTTGTTTTGTTTTTTGTGTTTTGGGTTTGTTTTTTTTTGTTGGTTTTTTTTTTTTTTTTTTTTTATAATTTTTTGGGCTTTTTTTTTTTTTTTTTTCTTTTAATTATTTTTTTTTTTTTTTTATTTTTTTATTTTTTTTTTTTACCTTTTTTTTTTTTTTGTTGGGGTGGGGGGTTTGTTTTTTTTTTGGTTTTTTTTTTTGGTTTTTTTTTTTTTTTTGTGTTTGGTTTTTGTTTCACAGGAGGAAAGAAAGACTCTTAAAATGGTCTAAAACCAATCTAAAAACACTCTAAAAATTTTAAGAGTGAATTAAGAGAGCAAGTTAAGACTATTTTAAGAGTGAATTTAGACTGTTTTTAGATTATTTAAGACTGTTTTTAGATTATTTAAGACTGTTTTAAGATAATCTTAAATCAGTCTAAAATGCAGTTTGGAACTACGCTGCACAATTTTAGATTGTTTTCAGAGTAAATTAAGACCAGTTTTAGATTGGTTTAAGACTATTTTAAGAGTATTTAAGAGTAAATTAAGATAATCTAAAACTGGTCTTAAATGCAGACCAGCTCAGCTGCCTTTATTTTAGATTGTTTTAAGAGTGAATTAAGACTAGTTTTAGACCATTTTAAGAGTGATTTAAGAGTAATTTAAGATAATCTAAAACTGGTCTTAAATGCAGACCAGCTCAGCTGCCTTTATTTTAGATTGTTTTAAGAGTGAATTAAGACTAGTTTTAGACCATTTTAAGAGTGATTTAAGACTAATTTAAGATAATCTAACTGGTCTTAAATTCAGACTTCGCTGCCTTTATTTTAGATTGTTTTAAGAGTGAATTAAGACTAGTTTTAGACCATTTTAAGAGTGATTTAAGAGTAATTTAAGATAATCTAATTTAATGTGGTCTTTGCAGACCAGCTCAGCTGCCTTTATTTTAGGTTGTTTTAAGAGTGAATTAAGATTAGTTTTAGACTATTTTAAGAGTTTTTACGAACTGAGGCTGTCCTCGTAAGCCTAAGAAGTACAAGCCCATGAGGGAACACGAGATGCATACTCAAACATAAGGTATATATATAACTAAGCAGAATGGCTCACGATGAATGTAAGTGTTAAAATTACTAAAAAGTGCATTTTAACCCATTACATAAACCCGAAAAGTCATTTCTCCCAAAACTTTTTCCGGGTACGCCACTGACACTTTTATTTAGATTAAATGACTACATAAACACAGGAAAACCAGTGGATCTGAATTTTCTGTAAATTTTTTCCTATTACAGATTTTTCAGATGTTTTTTACCCTTTCCATTCAGAGACATTTTACAGACTTTCAGGGGGATTTCAGAGAAATTCAGGGAAAATTCAGAGAATTTCACCCAGAATTCAGAGACTCTGAATTATATCTGAAAAAAATGTTACTGGCATTTCAGATAAATTTCAGATACTTTTTACACGAGTTTCAGAGAAAATTCACATGTTTTTTATATCTGTAAATACTGGGTAAATTTGTCTGAAGTTCATGTAAAAAGTATCTGAAATTTATCTGAAAAACCAGTAACATTTTTTTCAGATGAATTTCAGAGTCTCTGAATTCTGGGTGAAAATATCTGAGTTTTGCCTGAATTTTTCTGAAATCTATCTGAAATTCCTCTGAAAGTCTGTAAAATGTCTCTGAATGGAAAGGGTAAATAACATCTGAAAAATCTGTAACCGAAAAAGTTTTACAGAAAATTCAGATTCATGGTTTTCCTGTGAAATGACTACAAACTACGTTTTGCTATGTGACCCTTTCGCTAGGGGGGGGGGGTGAAGGGACTGCGCAAGAAAATGTTAGTTTTCCCGGGTTCATTTTAACAACCTTGCGCATATGGGTACTGTTGTCAGTTTTTTGCATGTTTTTAATTATTACCTGTTAATTTCTCATGTTTAAACGCCAGTGCCAAATAACCGAATGAAAGTAAAATATGCCCGTCACGACAAACGATCATACATGCGGAGCTCAAATCTTGGGGAAACTTGCCCCCCCCCCCAGACTCCCTCACGTACATCTGTGGTCACGACCAGCAACACTTACGGTAACCTCCTTGGAGGGTTCATGGGGTATATAAAAAGCAGCCATAAAGTGCAGATTTAGCATGCATTTACAGCGTAGTCGTAACTTTTTAGTTGTTTTCAACGTTTTCAGGCAAAATCACGATGTTTTGTTTTCAAACTCAAAAATTCAAAATTTTATAATGGGCTGCGAAGGGCAGCTTTCTCAGTGGCGGATCCAGGGGGGGAAGGGGCCCACGGGCCCGCCCCCCCCCCCTTTTGGCTCTGGGCCCCCCCCCCCCTTTGCCAAAGAGGGCCCATAGAAAAAATTTCCGATACGTCTCCAATTGACCAAATTTGGCCTAAAAGTCAAAAATTTCCCCAATTTTTTTTCTGAGGGCTGCCGCCCCCAGACCGCTGCAACCCAGTGGCTCAATATTTCTTGCGTTTGTGTTCCATTAAAGCTCCATGTTCCATTTGTGTATATAGATGCATTGTACACTATATATTTGCTTAATACACTGTTTAATGTATATATCCTTTTAGATGTTTTATTGTAGCAAAAATGACATTTTTAATGATTTTTAAAAAATGATTTTACAACAAGTGTTGCTTTGAAATGCTGTTTCAATGAAAATTTTATTTCAAAACTCCAAAAAAGGTCCAGCCTCTTGCATACATGTAACAGCACCGAAATTTTGGCCGGGGCCCCCCGCCCCCTCTCCCTGCTTCCCTCGTGTGGTGGGGGGGGGGGGGGGGGGGCCCCCCCCCCAAATGCGGGGCGGGGGGGGGGGGGGGGGGGCCCGCACAGGGGGGGGGAGGGGGGGGGGGGCGCCGCGGGAGAAATATTTTGGCCAAAATTATAAAAAATTAGCATTTTTCGGTATAAGTTTAGGACGATTGTTACTGACAATTTTCGCCAAAAATTGTCAAAATCGGTGTTTTTTGGTCAAAAAAGGTAAAAATTGCGCCATTTTGGGGAGGGAGGGGGGTCAAAAATGGGTTGACGCAGGCATAGCAGTAGCGTTAGCGTACCCAGGATTTTGCGAAGGGGGGCTGAACTGATGGTAGACGACCGGGGGAAGGGGGCGGGGGTGAAACGCGCACGCAATCTAGCAAAATAACAGGCGCGCAATCTGCAGAGGGATAGTTTTTAGAATTTTGACGGTGAATTTACATTGAAAAAGTTGTCAGCAACACGTCCTAAACTTATACCGATTGCAGGGGTCTGGGGGCGGCAGCCCCAAGAGATGTGTAAAAAACACAGAAAACATAACAATAACAACAATCGACACTACTAAAAAATCGCCTCGGAAAAATTTTGTCACGCTCTCTACCAGGGTTGGCAAATGGCAAGTCTCGGGTTTGCAACCGAGACCGAGACCGAGACCAGGCAACCGAGACCACCCAAACGAGACCTATATGCG
Source organism: Trissonchulus sp. WLG1_4 (assembly GCA_030248245.1). Lineage (NCBI taxonomy): Eukaryota > Metazoa > Nematoda > Enoplea > Enoplida > Ironidae > Trissonchulus > Trissonchulus sp. WLG1_4. Next base: position 23,383 of record JASANF010001599.1, on the reverse strand, counting down.
AGACCGAGACCAGCCCTTTGGGGACCTTTTTTCAAGTTTCAATTTCAAAAATTTGAGATACTTTGTAATGTGAACAACTAGTGATTAAGTTACAAAAATTGACCATTTGGTTATGTTGTATGAGTGTATGACTTGCGAAGTCGCGAGAAACTTAACATTGTGAACGACTGGATGCATGAGAGTAGGTGATTGACAGCCGGAAAAAATGATTATTTTCCCGCTATTCTGTCAACTTTTGGTATTTTTTAAAAGTTTCGCACACTTCTTCGGATGCCACAGGGTGTTTTATAGTGCATTAATATTGGCACTTTGGAAGTCAATATTAATGCACTATAAAACACTCAGGTGCCAGCGTAGAATCGTCCGCGCTGGTGCAGTGGTTGTGGTGCTACTATCAGAAGTTCTGATATGAGCATCATCGTGGACCAGAAAAGTTTCTCCCACTGACACAGCTATGTGGGGGGAAGGTTTCATGCCCCAACCACTCCAGCCCAAAAAGCATTTGATTGTGCGTAGGTTTTTTCAGATACTTAATGTTTTGGCATTGTGAGATTAGGCCTCAAAAAATTCAATTAAGCTCCCACCGAATTCGCGCTTAGTAACGTTGCAGAAGCCAGCAAATTTTTAACTAAAGTTAGCACTGTTTGGTAAATGATGGTCTGGTCAGTATGTTTACTGTCTAGCATATGCTTGAGAGGTTCAACATACAAATGCATCATCGCTAAGTCAGATAACCCATTCTAGCTCAAACTTTAATTAATAGCTTGATGTATATACAAACAAACTTTAAACTTGAAGTTATTGTGCCGATGAACTGACATTCTTTTGCAGCAGACAGTTTTGACCATTTTATAGCTTGGCTTTCGATTTGGAAACTTAAATTGTAAAAAAATCTTGGTGATTTCAGAAACTTTTGAAAACTTCAAGTCTCATCTGAAATACCGAGACCACCCTATGGCGGGTCTCGGTTTTCCTACCGAGACCGAGGCCAGACTAGTCTCGGTTTTTTTTACGAGACCGAGACTGCCAACCCTGCTCTCTACCCCCCTTCCCGGTCGGCACCCAAGGTGCCCCCCCCTTTGGAAATTCCTGGATCCGCGCCTGAGCTTTCTAACTTGTATACCTGAGGCCCAACAGCAAATCTGCATATAGTTTTGGCATGAGGGGCTTCTACTGATTTATGGGTTGGGTTTTCTCCCCACATGGGTTTTTTCACCCAAATGGGTTTTTCCCTCAAATAGGTATTTTCCCCGGCAAATTTTTGGCTTCCCGCCAAAAAACGTTAAGAGATAGCGGAATGAAACCGGTCCCAGCATTCAGAGGAAGGTTAGGCCTACGACAGATTTTTTTGGTTTCCCGTGAAAGCGTATATAGTCTATGAGCTACATGACCAAATATGAAAATGCGGGTTTTTCCCCGCCTGCTATACTCTATAAATATAGTGCCTCCATAACGTCCAGTCAATGTATATAATGAATAATGGAAGCGACTTCTTGTGAAAAATATAGTTTTGCTGAAAAATTTTAAAGCTGATCGCAAAATGGCAAAAATCAATAAATCACAAGATAAAAAAATGTAAATATATACATGCATAATATAAACAAATATAAATTAAACTTTTAGTAGTAGTAGTAGTAAATATATAAATGATATACATTATATAGATTATATAGACGTAATATACATTATATAGACATTTTATATGAAACTATAAAAGTAACAATCTAATATAATAAAGACTATAATATAATCTAAAAACATTGAAAACTTAGCCAGCATACATTTAAGAGTGATTTAAGACCAATTTTAGATAATCTTAAATCACTCTTAAAACTGTCTAAAACATTTAAGAGTGATGTTAAGAGTGTTTTAAGAGTATCTAAGATTATCTTAAATCACTCTTAAAACAGTCTAAAAACATTCAAAACTCAGCCAGCACTCATTTAAGAGTGATTTAAGAGTGTTTTAAGAGTATTTTAGATAATCTTAAATCACTCTTAAAACAGTCTAAAAACATTTAAGAGTGATGTTAAGAGTGTTTTAAGAGTATCTAAGATTATCTTAAATCACTCTTAAAACAGTCTAAAAACATTCAAAACTCAGCCAGCACTCATTTAAGAGTGATTTAAGAGTGTTTTAAGAGTATTTTAGATAATCTTAAATCACTCTTAAAACAGTCTAAAAACATTTAAGAGTGATTTAAGAGTGTTTTAAGAGTATTTTAGATTATCTTAAATCACTCTAAAACTAGTCTTAAATTACTCTGAAACAATCTTAAAAGTTTTAAGACTGTTTTTAGAGTCATTTTGCAGTTTTATTTCAATCTTAAAACAATCTAAAATTGGTCTAAAATAATTTTAGACCGTTTTCAGATAGTCTGAATTTGGTCTAAAACATTCTGGTCTTCCGGCTCAATCTAAAAATAGTCTAAATTTAGTCTTAAAATTTTCAGACCAAGTTTAGACCAAATTAAGAACTCTTAAAATAGTCTTAAATGTTAAAAATTTAAGACCAAATTAAGACCAAATTAAGAGTGGCGGTTTTCCTGTGAAAAGGGCGAACATAGAACATTTATATACTCACTCACACTGATTAGTATTAGAAAGCAGTCGTACTATTTCCATATTATTATTTAGAAAATTGTTGAATTTTATTAGGAAATGCATCGAAAAAATAATAAATAGTAAATAAAAATCAGACTGAAAATAATACACTATTAGTAGGATAAAAGTAAGATAATTGTAGGAAAATAATGGGATAAATGTAAGAAAAGTGTGAGAAATCAAGTAGATAAGAGTTAAAATTTCGTAGGAAAAAAATAGGATAATTCGAAGAAATTTGTAAGAAAAGATTGTGATTGCTCGAAAAATTTAAGAAAAAAAATGGGTTAATGATACGATCGTTGGACTGAAAATGAGTTATTTTGCGGAAATTTATAATGGTAGGATATTTTTACGAAAATTATACGGTAATTGAGGTAGTTTTGTAGGATAATTTGCAGATGTTTAGCAGATATTTTCATTTGCGGATATGTCGCTCATATTTTAAAGATAAATTTTCCAAGGTTTGGGTTTTCTGTGTTGGGGGCGCTCCGGGAATCAAGAATTTGCGCAGTATTTTTCAAAACAGCCAAAATGACCTATCATTCTTGAAGGAAAGTTGCCCAAAATACTATTTCTGATGTTTTGACATGCATATCTCCAATGCAAAAAATTTAAAAAAAATTTGACACGACTTTTACACAAATTCAGCAAGTAAGCCAGTGCATCAACGCTTTTTGAGGTTTTCCAAACAGACGATACGTAGATTTTATTAGTCGTAATAAAAAATTAAAGCAATTTCATTGCGTTCTGTGCAAAAACATTACACAAGAAACCATTTTCAGAAGCAGCAGACTCAAACATAGGCTATGTGAATAGAAAACCAATTTTTCGGCATTCGATTATAAAATGCTGGTAAGATATTTTTCTACAAAAATTAACACAATTATAGCCTTAGGCTTTGCAAAGTTGAAAGATTTTTTAGTTTTTTAAGATAAAGCTTAGAAATTGTTTTATATGAATTTTTGAATTTTATTACTCAGAGTTCGACTTCGAAAACACATAATGACATTTTTTATCCAAACCAGGACACAAATGTTAAAAACCAAAATAATTTTCAACTAGAGAAGCACATAAGCTACATTTTGATATATAAAGTGTGACTATACGCAAAGTATAAGCAGAGTTATCGTTTGCCGAAAATTCACTCACGTTTGATGCTCTGGGAGTCACGTGACATGATCACGTGATTTGAAATTTTGCTCCAGTGTTCTTTTGTGCCATACTACATATATGTATAGTAAAGTTTGACATTTGCCAACTTTTTTGCCAATTTTCGATGTAACCCCCGATTCCAGGAGCGCCCACTTAAATACATTTAGAACGGAAAAACAGGGTTTTGAGGAAAAAAATTGCGAAAATGTCCCTCACGGAAAATTCAGATTTCGAGGTCCTGTCTCAAAAAATCAAAAAAATAAAATAGCAAAAATGGGTTTTGAAGCAAAAGAAAAGTGCTTCCCTTAACGTGCTCTACGCAAAAAGTAGGTCCACTATTCCCCCCTCCCCAACTGCGTTCCTAACTCTAAGGGGAGTAAAATTTTTCTCAAGCAATGAAAATAGATTTTTCACGAAAATGGTTGTAGAAGCCCGTGCATTTACACGTATGTAATGCTTTTCGAAGAATAAAAACGCTATCAGCTGTGTTTTACTTGAACATACTTAACATTTTTCGGTGTTTTATTGATTGTGGTGTAATTTTTTTGCAATATAAAGCAGTATTTGTTGCATAATGCTGAAATATAGTGTGTGTGAATACAAACGCATATTTTCAGCTTGCGATTAAGGTGGTAATTCCAAAATCGCAGTTTTTTTACGTGAGGCTATTTTCAAAGCTCTTTTACAGAGCAACCAGTAATGCAGAAATTAAATGGCTGCAATTTCTCGAACAAAACTGTCTACTATCACGTTTTGATTAATGTTTGTGACCGGCCGCGAAAGCCGCCGGCCGGCTCGGGCCGGCCGGCGGCCGGGTCGGCGAAACTTCGGCCGGCCGGCCGGCCGGCCGGCCGGAACGGCCGAATTTTTGGATAAAACCAGTCCAGAGTGTCATTTCGGCATAAACCTTAGCCTGCCGGATTGTTATGCTGGCCTAATTTTGTCAGTCGGTTGATTTGGGCTGGCTGGCGGGTGTTTTTAACCGGCCGGCCGGTCGGCCGTTTTTGACCGGCCGGCCGGCCGGCTGATTTTAGCCGGCCGGGCGGCCGGCTTTTCCCGGCCGGCCGGCCGGCCGGCCGGCGCCGGCTTTTTTCGGCCGGCCGGCCGGCCGGAGCCGACCGGCGACCATCAAGCCGGCCGGCGGCCGGCCGGGCGGCCAAAAATTCCGGCCGGTCACAAACACTAGTTTTGATCACTAATAAAATCCCAAGTTAAGACTAGCTACTCCACTGGCTTACAGTTTAGTAAGCCAACGTGGTAGCTAGTTTTAACCATGGTAGGTATCTTACACCAAGTAAAAAATGCTCTGTATGTTTTTTGGTGTAGTTTAAGAAAATCGTAGTTTTTTACTCATAGTGTATAGATCTGTCTGAAAAAAGGGTCATTTCGATTATGGAACTACCACCTTAATTGGCTCATCCAGGAAAATTCAAGCGTGGCACATAAATGCACCTCGTTGTCTTCGATCGGTCGCAAAATTTGATTTTGGGCAAATCGATAGTATTTAAGGGGTCGCTCTGAGTAACTTCCAATAAATCAAATTGCTATAATTTTTGTTTCTTGCTGATACGAGCTTTTTTGCTTGAGTGCAATCAAGATGACACCAGGCAAGCATTTTAAAATTTTGACTAAACTTAAATAAATTAAAATTTTAAAATTTGACTAATTTTTCAAATGACGTAGCTCAATGGTGCCTCAACCAAATCTAACAATTCATAGTTCAAATTAAAGACAATTATCTTGCCAAGGTGCCATTTTTGTCGAATTTTCGTTACCGGCGAGAAATTTTTAGTTATCTCAATTTCTATCAAAAATGACGTTTTAAAAAGCCTATCATATTGAGCCAAATCATAATAATTACTATTCAAGCAGTTCGGTGCTTCCATATACATCTGCTCTAACAGTCTGCAAAATTCCATGCGGATCGGTTTTCGCAGCTGACAGTAATATTAAAAACAAGTAGGCCCCTAAAAGGAGCAACAATTCCGACGTGGTGACATGCAATTTTCGAATTGTCATTTTGTAGGAATGACTAACTCACCACAGCAACCGCAAATTTTGGCTTGCGGACCATTCGCTTATTCGTATAATTGTATGTTGAGTGAAATTAGGAAGTGTCTTTGCGTCAAACATTAACTGATTCTCCTGCTAGGTAAGTGGGTACTCGCTAATCACTACAGCATGTGTATGTAGCTATTTATCCGAAAGCCAAAGTTATGGTGGAAGTTTTGAAAGTTTTGATTTCATGGAAAAAAGTTAACACGTTGCAGTTTTGCAATTACGAGAATTTTTTCTCAACTATTTGTCAAAAATTTTAGTCATTGTTCACGCTGGCCTACAGATCGATTGCCTACATAAATACATTTTATACATTGGTCTTGGTCTGCGGACCACACGTCACACCTCAGATGATACATGAATTACATGAATAAGTTAGAGGTCACTCATCTAAGGTTATTCAGCTTTCAACACTGCGCATAAAGAAAAACGGCAAGTCTGGCTCAAACCATGGTCTTCAAAATACTACCTACAGTTCTCAAAATATATACCCCATATTTTTCTCTTTGGTCTTAATGACCGTCGTCCAACCGCCCACCTTGCAACCAACGCTACGAACTGATCGACTGAATAGTGGACATAACCTAATTTGCATAATATCTGATGCAAGAACCACCTAGGAAATATTATTGGCTGGTTTTCTAATGTACGTAACCTGCAAAAGAAGTAATTGGGTGAAAGACTGGAGCTGATTTGCATATCGTTCGGGATTGGCCAACAAATGACATAGCTGTCTGTCAAAAGGCAGACAGACAACAACAATAAACAGGGGGGTCCGGTATCGAAATAGAAAATTTGAAAATATTACGTACTATATTAATTAATTAACAAAATTTTTTTTAGACGAACTTAGCAAAAATATGATTTGAAATAATTTATGGCCTTTGTTTTGAAATTTGTAGTTTATTAGAAATTTTCGGCCCCCATGGGCAGAAAAAAAAGAACTTCCTAAACTAGGCCTATGCTGAACATAGGCCCCGGCGTGGTTCACAGAAACGACCGTGTACTCTTGGCGTCATAATTTGATTCCAATTATTCCGCCTCCAGGCGAAATAAAAATGTACGCTATAGCCCAATTTCAAAAACCTGAAGTTTGCCTACACATATGTATTTTCCAAAAAGTAAAGCTAATTTTTCTGTACTACAATCCGTTGAGAAAAGTTTCAGAAGCCAAAAAGAAGCTAACGAAAAATTAGTTTGAAAAATAGTGTATTAAATACAAAATTTTTTGACTTTTTTAAAATGACAAAATTTTTGTCAATGTTGGTCAACGTATTCTGGAAAATTTTTTAGAAAAGTTTGCCTACACAAACGACTTTTTGAAAAGTTGCAATTAGTAATTAGCTACTTCAAAAAGTACCAAAAGCCATATATATTTTTTGATATATCGATTTAAAGATTTTTTCTTATTGAAAAATAGGTCAAAATTTCAAGTTGAACAAAATTTGACGTTATATACATGAAATGAAAGCAAATTTAATTTGGAACAACTTTTCTTCTTGAGTTAATTAACGAAAGCTTAGGTGAAAAATTTTATCGCCAAAAGTCGGTTATTCAGAGCGCCACCTTAAGTGTTTTTTGATTCAGGAACAAGCCTGATTCGGGTGGGCGACGTCATTATTCATCCCAGTCACGTGACTATCCGACAGAGCCCAGAGGGGGTCGTCCAGAAGACGTGGGCGACTACGACTATCAAGAATACGAAGAGCAGCGTCAGCGTCGTCACCGGCCTCCGTCGGCCCCCCACCCGCGCTACTACCAGCGTCCTAGTAGTCGTAGCTCGGTTCATTCCGCGTATGCTTTGGGCGCTGATCACGATGGTTACTATGGTAACGGTGGTGGTCGGTATCGGCCTAAAAGCACGCCCGGCTATGACTACTTTAGCCACAGTGATGAAGATTGGTTATGGGCGACCGGCCAATAATAGTGAACAATATTGGCGTGAATATGACAAAAATGAAACGATGCTAACGTGTATCTAACTAAACAACCAGCACACAACTATTGGGTAGCCACTATAAATTTAATCAGCGACTAAATCATGCCATCAATAGTCATGTATATAGATTGTAAAACTAGAACGGAAAATGAACAACAATAACAACATGCAGTTAGCCACCCAAGCCGGTATATACGTATGTATATATCAGTTCATGACACTCCCCAAAAACAGATGGTTAAGTTAGTTCGTGACTTTCAAACAATAAAATAGACCATTTTGAACAGAGTTGACTCAAAAAAAGGCTAAACAGTGTTGAGTGGATAAGCAGTCTCATAGACGCTAGCACACCTAGACCTCTAGGGCACAATTCGAACAAACGCTAGCAATCCTAGACGTTTGAGCAATTATTACCTTAGCATAAAAACTGTTCCGAATTCTATAGTAAATTTTTCAAAAAGTAATAGATTGAGTAATACGTTGAGAACGCTAGCAAACCTAGACGTTCTGGTGGCGCTTCCGGCTCAAGCGCTGGGGGGAGAGTCGATATGCAATAAATTTCAAGTCTGGAAGATACTCGCACCATTTTTTCCACAACTGGCGGGTTCCTAAGTGGTTAACGTGGAAGTTGTCGGATTCGAAGAATTCTCTGCGTATACCATAAGGGCTACTGAATGGATTGTTCGCCGGTTGCCAGTGAACACATGAGACTTGAGTGTTTTTTAGCTCTTGCCGAATCCATTGCGAATGTTCGGCAATACCAGGAACGTTGGGGTGTGGAAAGGCAGGGGAGACTAGAATGGTAACTCCCCGTCGACGACTGGCTTCCTGGACCAACAGTGGTTTCAAAATATTCCACGATCGCTTCTGGAACTGGCGGGACTTTTGCACTTCGTTCACGCTACAGTTAACGATAATCATTTCGAAATCGGACAGACGCAAATTCCGAAAATGCAGGCGTTCAACCTCGGCTGCCATGTCCTGAAACGTTCCTCCCGAAACGGAAACTATTTCCCCCTTGTCAATCGACGAAATATAGCGACACTGACTGTCTGACAAAAGCAAAACAGTCAAAGGCTTGAACGACTCGATTACAACTGGACCACTCGTCAGCGAACTAATACTCCAAGCGCAAGAGAATCGATTGACGCGAGTGTCCTCTACTAATAGTTCCAATAGTTTTCCGTAGTTATGTTCTATTGTCGTTAGCTCCGACCGAACATAACTACACCTAAGCTAAACAAGCACAAGCAGTTAGGTAGTTTGGGCTGTTTACTGTCGCAGAAGATAGTGACCTTGGCATTAATTGGCGTGAATAGGACAAGGTACGACATAACTAACACTAAACAAAAAGAAAACGACCGATTAATCCAACTGCAAAAATTAAGCATAACATGAAAAATATTGCAAAAACGGCGGACAAACGCGAACAGGCAATCAATACAATTAAAGGGCAATTAATGCAATTAAAGAGCAAAACAAACAGCAAGAAAAGTACAGGGTTACTGGAAACTGCAACAACAAAAAAAAACAAACGAAACACGGAGCAAAACATGGGCATTAACACGAATGGAAAATAAAATGTAAATAGCAAGAGAATACATAGTTACTCGCGACTGCAAGAAAAATAAGCCAAATACATATTACAAAAAAAGCAAACAGAGCAGGAACGACGGGCACATAGAAAAAGTAAGTATTATAAGGGGAAAATAAATGAAAAATATTGAGGCACTAAGGACATTGACGAATTAAGTTCAACAATTTTTCATTAGTAAACTACGGGTGACGCTTAACCTGTCCTCAATAGAATCCGAAACGTATGAATCCTTCGCTGTTTCCGATGACCAACGGCCGTGCTTCTTAAATAAACGGTCAGATACGCCCGCCTGAGCGGCTGCACTGGCGCCGCCCGATCTTAAACTATGGAGACCGTAAGCGTTAGGGTTGATTTGAAAAGCTATTAAGGTCTCCCGAAATAGCTCTCGAGCCCTGCCGTAGGATAACTGCTTACTGCCGAGTTCGGTTCCTTTTTTAACGAGATTGGTGAAAAGAAAACATTCAGAATTTTCAGGGATTTTTGCAAGAGCACAATAACGTTCGACTATGCTGACGGGACACTGATTTATAACGCCTCGAGCGATCACTACTTCGGCGCCTTGATGAAATTGATCGGTTTTCGAGTGAGCAATATAGAGTGTTAAATGATCTGGCGAAAACTGCAGATGAATGCGTCGCAGTTGGCGTAATTCGTCAAAACGCAGGAACCCGAAGAAGGACACTGCTACGAAGGCGGCTGTTCTTGCTTCGTAGAGAGATGATGGAAGATCGTGGATGATGCGGAAAATGACGGAGAGCGGAAGCGGCAATTTCTTCTGTGTGGGTTGTTTTGTCTGTCGCTTGGTGGTTTTAATGACGGCGTGAGTCGCTACGGAGGAAGGGTCGGTTTGACCGGCGGCCATGTTCAACCATCGTAGGGCGGCTTTTACTGTCTTCAAAACATGGCACGAACTGCCTTGTGCCCGTAAGGACAGCAAAAAGCGGGGCAAAAGAGTGGCACTGACAGGAAACGCTGGGGCGTGAACCACATTTGTTGCCCAACGGCACCAACGCCCAATAGCTAATACGTAAGATGCGAGGGTATTCGAGGCTAAGCTCCGAAGTAAGCATTCGACCAGAGCCGGCTTGTCTTCACTGTCATCGAACTGCACTGCTAGGACCTTGGGGAGCCCTGAAAGCAAAACTTTATGTGGCCAATCGGCAAATGAGTAGTTTGTTAACTTTTCTTATGCATCATGCTATATAATTTAGATTTCCAACAGCCCAGCGGCTAGCTGCTAAAGACTAAAACTCTGGTTTTGAAGCATTGCGAAATGCCACTCGGCTTCACGCAGATGGTTCCATTCGGCTTATTTTCTAATAGTGCCCTTCGGCATATATTCGTATGGTGCCACTCGGCCATGCTATCTTGCTGCCATTCGGCTTTTTGTAATTTTTTTTTAACCGGCCAGTTTGATGCGACAGAAACAACGTGAATGGCTGCACCTACAGTACAACTTCTGCTCGCCTATCTAATTTGCATATACTACTGTACACTGCACACGCTTGCCCATCTAATTTGCATGTCACTGCACACGTGACCCTAACCACCCGCTTGTGCATGCGAAGCCAAACTGTTAGTTATGTTCTATTGTCGTTAGCTCCGACAAAACATAACTACACCTAAGCTAAACAAGCACAAGCAGTTAGGTGAATTTACAAAGAACGGGCGTCTAGGAATACGGCTAGCCAGGTGATTGAGCTATCATGGGTAAAAATAGAAGTGGACTGGGTTCCGGGGATGATAAATTTAGGATCCTTTATCTCGACTATCCGCTTAACCAAACCCTTGTATCTTCCGTTAGGAAAAATTAAAGGCCAGAACACGGCCGATGGCCATTTTGGAACTATCAGTGAGCCTTTAGCGTGAGACTTTTCTAAATGTGACAAAACACGGGGTACCAGGTATAAGGGGGGGACCAGCCAATTATTATGCTCTCCCCATGAAAATGAAAATGCGTCAGGCCCTGATGTACCTGGGCACCAAAATCTAGAATTGAAACACTTTGTTTTCGCATTCGCGGAATTTGCAAATCTGTCGAAGGTGTAAGGCTCACTTTCGTCTGCTAGCTTCTGGTACCAGTCCCAACTGACCGACCAGTCGTCCCAATCCACCGTCTTACTAATAGCGTCTGCCACTGCGTTCTGCTCGCGGGGCACCCATTCGAGTTCTAAACGAAGATTATGCAATACAGATAAGGCAAATACGGACATAGCTATATCCTGTAACTCAGACTTTGGGCTTTTTTTTCTAGAATCTTGGTTACACTTTGGTTATCAGTGTGCCATTTCACTACCTTGCCTCTTAAAAGGGTAGTAAAAGATTCCAATGCGAATTCTATAACTTTGGCTTCTCGCCACGTTGAGCTTTTTGACATTTCTTCTACCTGCCAATTCCTATGACATATGTGAGAGGTGCCGGCAATAGTAACGAAGGCTCCTTCAGCCTTACTACTAGCATCTGAGAAAACTAATAATTCCGTTTGATTATAGGCGGCGATAGGTCTGCCGTTAAAAGCTTTTAAGTTAGCAAGCCAAAACTCACACTCACGGCGTGCTGCGCGCGTCAGACACTGACGCGAGTCCCATTTGTCACAATTATTTATGAAGCTGTAAGAAGCTCTAGTCATTAACTGAGTGACTTTCCCAACTGCAGGTGTAGTAGCTATCACACCACCAATACATTTAGCTAGCTGTCTGGCTGAAACTCGATTAGAATTTAAAATCAATTGCAGCCCGTTGCAAATTTTAGTAATTTTCTCGGTTGGAACGGATAACATAAACTTTTCTGAGTTAATTTGCATACCTAACCACTCAAGGTTTTTCTTAACAACCCACTGCGATTTCTCACGATTATGAATCCATCCTGCCAGTTCCAGGTCTCTTCTGACGGCATCCGAAACCTGCTGCGCTTCTTGTTGGGTCCCTGCTACACCAAAGCCGTCATCTAAATACAAGACAATTTTAAAACCTTGACTTTTCCAATACTTAACTAAAGGCCTGAGAATTTTTGTAATTGTAAATATATATGGTGCAGTCGATAAGCCAAAAGATAGAACCGTAAACACATAAAAGAATGTGTGTCCGCTATTACTCCAGGAAAAGCCCAAATAGGTCCAGTGGTTTTTGGCGATATCTACGTGGTGATAACCGGACTTTAAATCAAACTTGAACATGTATGAATTTCTAGTTATATATTGCAGAGCGATAGGCAAACCTTCCATTTTGAATTTTTCTTTCCACACATATCAATTCTCATATGTCAAATCTAAAATCAGGCGACATTTAGTGGGCTGTTCAACTACTGAAAGAGGATTAACAACGTGAGGTTGTTCTGAAACTTCTGCAATGAGACCGTTTTTCAATAAGTTTTGAATTTCTTCGGTTACAAAAACCGTATGATTAAGCGCTGACTTGTTGTTTGGAAATAAAGCTTGATTTGGAATTGACAAAAAGGGTATGCTGTAACCGTTTTCTACGACACTGATAACATAAGTGTTAGCTTTCAGAGTGTGCCAAAACTCTAAATGATTACAAAGACTATGCTTAACGGAAGTACTATTTGACTTACAAGAATCAGCGGAGTGACGACCGATGCTAGTTGAGACTGCTTTGGGAAGTCGTCCGTCCGCCCGTTGAGGTTGTAGCGACGTATGGACAACTGGTTCTCCAGTGCCCTTGTCGGCCGCAGGCGAAACAGCAGTCTCTAGTGGATGAACTGACTCGCTGACCCCTTTGGTTTTGGGTCCCAGAAACCATTTGCGGGATTGCCTGGAGGGAGGCACCAGGGACCAACTGGAACTCGACACCCGTTGTAGTCGGAGAGGGGTAATTCGAACCAACCTGCCCAGTGACCCCGTGGAACCCTCCTTGGTAGTCAAACCCGGACCTCCAGGGACCCTGGCTGAAGGCCCCTCTGAAGCCAAGGCCGCGAAAGTATCTCCCCCCTCTGGAGCGACCGGCTCCGCCTCGTGCCCCCTTTGTGACTGCCCGAAGTTGAAGAGCTTCCTGCTCTGCCTTGGCGACCTTTTTAGCTTCCTTCTCACTGACCCCGAGCTGATCCTTGCGGTCGAGAACCTCGACAAGATCCCAACCTGCCGGGGAAGAATCCGCCCATCTGATGCGTTTCTGTCTGGTTTCGATGATTCCGATGAGCTTCTCGACCTTTCGCTTTGCCGACTTGTCCCCTGAGCGTGAGAGGTGTCCTTGAAGCGTGTCCAGCCGATCCAGGATCTGCGCGTTGAATTGGTGCTGCTTTTCGTTACCCTTGAACCGGAATGTGATTGCAGGATCTGATCTCGGCTGGGAAACCACCTCCTCGCGCAGCGCATCGAGTTCGTCTCTGAGATACGACTGCATTTCGCCTGCGAATGTGTGAGGATCGAAATTGACTGAAATACAAACAAGGCTTATTTCGATAATTTAGCCTAACGATTAACAATTTGCAATTAATTAATGTTATAGAGTGGCTGGTTCTCAATAAAATTACTATGAGTACGATAGAGTAACCATTCTAATGTCTGGATATGGTAAGCACAACTGCGATGAGATAAGAAGACCTTAACGTTTCCGATTGTATCGATTACTGTAAGAGCTAAACATCAATACTGGAATTTGTAGGGTATGACTGAAGATTTAAGTAGAGTAGCACCTGATCATTACCTTATTAGTTCATTTACTACCTGACTGTGCCGTTTCCTCGTCTGGTGATCCATCGTGTTGTGAATCTTGGGCATTGTTGGGGCTTTCCGACACTGGAGGTTGCTCATTTGGCATGGCGAGTTTGGCTGATAAATGTCGGACAAGAGGGCCAAAAATATGGCGACCGACAAAAAAGTTAGAAGGCGAAAGCTGAAGCTTTTTAAACCGGCCAGTTTGATGCGACAGAAACAACGTGAATGACTGCACCTACAGTACAACTTCTGCTCGCCTATCTAATTTGCATATACTACTGTACACTGCACACGCTTGCCCATCTAATTTGCATGTCACTGTACACCGCGCACGTGACCCTAACCACCCGCTTGTGCATGCGAAGCCAAACTGTTAGTTCTCTTCTATGATTGCGTGCAATTCTATTGTAAAACTGCTGGCAGGTCATGAAAAGACACCGTTTTTGTGGGTGTGTGTGTGTCAAGCCATGCACGTTATACGTATTTAGCGACATTTGGAACATCGTTTTGTGTGAGCGTGTGGGAATGTATGTAGCAGGTGCGTTATTAGCGACAGGAAGTGTTCCAACTGTAACAATGTTGTTACTAAACCTGTTGCAGCAATGCTTCGCAAATTACTTATCAACGCTTCGGAACCAATAAACCTTGCCCCCAGATGCTTTTGACAGTCCTATCGTGGTACGGTTGGATATCACTGCGTGTTAAACAGAAAATTAAATTCTAATGTGGAACATGTTTCTTCTATCGAAATAACGTTATTTTTTCTTGCTTTTGATGGTGACTTTTAAAAAAGATAACTATTTTTTATTAAATGGAAATGTCTTCTGTAAAACTTAATATGGTCTTACTTTAGGTAAGGTGTTAGCTGCTGACCGACACTGCGGCAGCCCTTGGCACGGATTTCTACTTTCTACTTGATTACATGTACACAGTTATCCTGGTTAAATAACTTTTTTCGACTGATTGAGAGCAGCTGTGGCTCAGCAGGTAAAATGACTTGCGTGACATAATTTTTTGTTTTTATTCGTTGGTTCGATTTCCGGCTTTCTGACGTTTTATGTAGTTAATGTGCCGCTCAAGTGCCATGCAGTACAAGTACTCCTGCGCACGCTGGAGCCCACGCTCCTGCTGCAAAAAAACTTGTACATAATTGTATCATAGGATACAACAGCCAAGGAGTTATACAATCATGTTTGTATGCTACACTTTTCCCTGCAGATTTCCGTGCCAAACAACATAAATCACATTAGTGTAGGGACAAATGTAATGATCGCACTTTCATGAATCACCAAAATATAAATGGATGTTAGATTAGAAAATGTAACTCGATGTGTTACAGTAACGTGCAATAACCAGACTTATATCATATATACTTGTTTTGAAAAAAACAGTGCAATAACTAACGTCAATAACTAAGTGCACGCTGCTAGATCACATCGTGCATCTAGAATCTAGTTATTGCACTGCTGCAGGGGTGCATTTTGGTTATTGACTGTATATTTCAAAACAGATAACATAAGTAGGTTATATCACTTTGTAGTGTGGACTCAGCACCTATTTGCACTAACACGTGAGGCTCGCGTGCATAAACTCGTGCGCTGCGCGCACTCGTTCGTGCACTTGGAGCTTCACGTAACAGTGCGTATAAATTACTGAGTGCACTCTACATCGTGCTATAACCTACACTTATACTGCACTCAGCAGCGTGCAGTCGACTTATACTGCACGCTATGCTGCACAGTTTTTCAGTATTTATTTTACAGACAACTTGTCATCTGTGAGGCATGATGTGATAAAAGCGGATCGATTTGTCTAGTTTTTTTACTGCTTTTAAACCATAAATGGATCTTCGAAATTTTGGTATTTATAAATAACTCTAATTTTTGTTTTTCTAATTTCATCCTAGATTTCAAGTTATGACGATTTTTTACCTTTAACAACAATTATCTCACTTTAAATACAATTAAACAAACATAACAGTAGTAGTATTTTTTGTAATCCATTTCTACCATTGTATATTGTGTCAACATTTTTATCTCAACAAAATTTACAATTCATACAATAACTAATAAACAAGTAAATGAATAAATAAATCTAAAATTTATTAATACACAAATATTAGTCCGTTTTTTACCATTGATGTATATTGCGTCAAATATAATGACTCAACATTTTATATCTTAACTAGTGATCTTGACCGGCTGCAATTTTTGACCGGCAGACCTTCCGCCGGCCAGCATGATAGTCACGGCCGGCTCCGGTTGATCAGTCAAGCAGATTTGACAGACCAATAAGATTCGATCAACCATCCTAAACCAACCGGCCGGTTTCAGTAATCTAGTGGGCAAGTAGGTAATAGTTGGCCGGCCAATTGCGGCTGAAACGATAGTCGGTTAGGATCAGCCGGCATAGTGCTCCAGCGAACCGGGGAATGAGGTTACGATTAGAGATGGGATCGGTTCCACTGGAACCGGATGGAACCGGAACCGGATGGAACCGAAACCGGAACCGAACCGGCAGAAATTTTGGAACCGGAACCGGAACCGGCATGGTGCCGGCTTTAACCGGTGCCATCATATTTTTCTGTGACCATCAATGGTTTTTTACAGTTGTGTCTGTACATTTTGATTTTGCTACCGAACCTGCCATATTTTATATTTTATGTGCCGGCTTTTTATGATGCAGCTAACTTTGGTGACTCACTTGGTATCCATGACATTTGGAAACGGGTTGGGTGAATTTTCAAATCGAGTCGGCAGGTAGAGGTCCAGCAACCCATAATTTTTGTTAAGTTGTAAATATTACGTCGGCTCAAAGGTTTGAGCTTTAGTTGAAGCTAAATTCCAAAGCCTAGTAATTTTTATTCAAATTTTTTACAGTTCAAAAAAACTTTGCGGTTAATTTTTTACAGATAAACAAGCTTTAATATAGCTTCATGTATTTTTTCTTTATATAGATGTATCTTTAGCATAGTAAATGGTTTATTACAGCGTTTGGTTTAAAATGGCACTCCGGGAATCAATAGCTACGTATTGACCAAAAATGAATTAAATTTTTAGCTTTGAACTCATTGGGTTGGATTCACAAAGCGAGTTTAGCTTAGACCCAGTCTAAGTCTTAGACTGCGTTTAAACACAGTCTAGCTAAACGAACGTTTAGACCAAGTGTAAGTCTGCATATGATTAGCATGTAAATTTTGTTCTATTTTCCTGACTCACGAGCTCAGTCTAAGTTAAACGTTCGTTTAACCCTTTCCTCATGAATTTTTCTAAATTGCACTAAGTCCAAGCTCTGGCCGGGATTTGATCCGCTGCCACAGACTGGGCATGCTTCCCAGAAACAACTTTGTGGCAGTACTGTCACGCCAGACCACTCGGCCACCAGCTCGCTTCACTCGGATACCTAAGGTGTTAGGGCCAATTGTTGCTCTGAAGCAACATTATGAATGAAAGGGTTAAATATGTCAAGATTAACTTAAGGTGGCGCTCCTGAAATGTGACTTTTCAAAAAACGTCAATCTGGGGCCAATTTTAGATGTGCAATAGCAAGCTGGTGTAAAAGTATGCCCAAACACAAAATAAGAAGTTGATTGATACAAGTTAGCATTCACTGCAGCCCAAACGTGAGCGGAATTTCGGCTTGCAATTTCTCTTCACAGCAAGATAGCTGTTGCACAACCAATAGCTCATTTTGCTTGCCATAACGTGATCGAGCGGTCGCAAAAATCTTATTTTTGATGAATATGATTGATATATTGAAAAACAGCAAAATCACGATTTTCGAAAAACGTAAATTTAACTACATTTCTTAAACACTTTCGATTCGCTCAAAATCAAATTTAGCGACCGCTCAAAGACAACGTGGTGCATTAATGTGCCAAATTTTACGTTTTTTCGACACGTGTTTTACACGTGTACTTGCTCAATGTAAACATTGAACTTGTGAGTACGATGCTAGTAGTGCATCAAATCTTTTTCAAAAACTTTTTCGCAATATTATATAAAAACGAAGTCACTTCACAAAAACTCACATGGAACATTATTTATCAATATTAAATGACTTCATACTGTGCATCTGGTCAACCTAGTCTAAACTATACGCACTAGACTTGTTAATATACTTTATACTATCCTATTCATAATGATAATGAAACTCTCAACTCCACATTGAAGTATCAGTTAGAACCATGTGTGGCATTATAACGTTTAGCTTTCGAATTTCGGTCAGTCGCTTGGTTTCAAAGTTATACGCAGCGTAAAATGGAGTTATTTGTCTGTTGCTAAGAACAACGTTTAAACTTTTTTACTGAAAACGCGGTACTTAGCATCTGTTTCATCAAAATGTCTAAAAGAAGCGTTAATGCTTCATACTACACTACTAAGCTGTGACTTTGAGTTTAAAGGGGCGTAAAATGGAGTTATTTTTCCTCCGCAGAATCCTCCGCGACAGGCCATTTGTAGTTAGTTATTTCTGGAGATTAACCACAAAAATGGCCACAGCTTAGGCTAAAAACATCGTAGAAAGACGAAAATTGTGTCATTGGATAGACAATTTTTAGCCCCCCCTCAAAAGTTTTCATAAAAGGGGCTGATTGTACAGATCACACCATGAGTCTCTGAGCAATTGAATTTATGCAAAAATTTGAAAAATTGTTGTTCATTTTTTTAATAATGTAACATAAAGCAGACTTAACTAAGATAAATACGATATAGTCTAACTAGTGTAAACTAGACGCACTAGACTTAGAATAATTAATATATATACACTATCCTAATCATAATGATAATGGAAGACTCGACAAACGATACCCGGAATTTGAAAGTACTATACTTGTTATCCAGACGTTTATCTTTCAATTCGTATCTACTCGTCTGGTTAACAAGTTATACGCCACGTAAAGCAGAGTTATTTTTTGTTGCATCCAGCAACGCCTAATACGATGCTACCGAAAACACAGTACTTATTATCGGATCCATCCAAAGATGTAAAAGAAACGCCAACGCTTCGTATTACTGTACTTCGCTGTAATTTTCTCTTAATCAGGGCGTAAATTGGAGCTATTTTTACTCCGCGAATCCTCCGCGACAGACCACTCTTCGTAGTTAGTCATTTTTTAGGTTAATCAGAAAAAGGGTCGTAACTTTCGCTATGACTGTCGTAGGATCATAAAAATAGTGCCACAAGAAAGACAAATTTTTGCACTTTCAAATGATATGTTACATGAGGGCGTAATACCCAAAAACAAGTAAAAATTTTAAATTATAGTTTTTGACGTACGTTTGAAGTTACGTTACGAGGTCATGTCACCCATCATTTTAAAGCTCTGGCAATTTGCTTTAAAATGATGCTAAAATTATCGCTGTACCACGTAGGTATCGAGAGTTATGCCCCCTTAAACCCTTTGCTAAAAGGGACTGACTACGTAGATCACACCATGTGTGATCAAATCTCACTGTCGGTGCCCTAATGCTAAATTTTTTTAAAAAATGTGAACTTTCCAGATGTTTTTACAAAAACCATGATGGTACTTACGGATTTTGTCTAACTAGTCTAAACTAGACGCACTAGACTTGTTAATAATTAATATACTTATACTATCCTATTCATAATGATAATGAAAATATCTACTCCACATTAAAATATCAGTTAGAACCATGTGTGGTATTAAGACGTTTAACTTTCGAATCTCGTGCAGCCGCTTGGTTCCAAAGTTATACGCAACGTAAAACGGAGTTATTTGTCTGTTGCTATGAACAATGTTTAAACGTTGTTACTGAAACCACGGTACTTAGCATCCGTTTCATCAAAATGTCTAAAAAAAGCGTTAATGCTGCATACTACACTGCTAAGCTGTGACTTTGCGTTTAAAAGGGCGTAAAATGGAGTTATTTTTCCTCCGCAGAATCCTCCGCGACAGGCCATTTTTGTAGTTAGTTATTTCTGGAGGTTAACCACAAAAATGGCCACAGCTTAGGCTAGGAGCATCGTAGAAAGATAAAAATAACGTCATTGGAAAGACAATTTCTAGCGCTTTCAAATGACATATCACATGATGGCGCAACTTCCTGAAAATAAGTCTAAATTTCACTTTCTAAATTTTGACGTACGCTAAACGTCACGTCACAGAGTCATGTGACCCATCATTTGAAAGCTCTAACAATTTCCTCTTAAATGACGTTAAAATTATAATTGTACCACTACCGTATCAAAAGCTATGGCCCCTGAAAACTTTTCCTAAAAGGGGCTAATTGTACAGATCACACCATGAGTGATCAAATCTCTGAGCAATTGAATTTAGGCAAAAATTTAAAAATTTTTTGCTCATTTTTCAAAGAATGAAAAATAAAATAGACTTCACTAAGATAAATACGACATGGTCTAACTAGTCTAAACTAGTCGCACTAGACTTGTAATATTTAACAGGATATAAACTATCCTAAGCAAAATGATAACTATAATAATTTGGATTTGAGTATGCCATTGAATAGATCAAGTTATGTTTGTTAACACACGTATGGGTATTAGCCAAAGTTGGTTCAAATTTTAAAAAACTTTCAAATCTTTTATAATTTCATTAAATCAGCACAGTAACTTACCCATTTAGCGACGTTTTAAACGCGACCTTTCAGAAGCACCGGTGGCGCAGTGGGTTAGCGTGTGGTTGTATGTGATATTTGTTACATCCATCCAGAGGTCCCCAGTTCGATTCTGGGCCGGTGTTTGTTTTTTCAATATTTTGACTTTATCGATTATTCATAGTGCAAAAATAATTCATCATTGGTAATTCACATGAGATGCGCAAACGATTTGCAGCCAGTGGAATTCACTCAAAAATAGTATATGTGTGCGATCACTGCTATTTATGTACAGTTGTAAATATACTAAACATCTTTTTTGCCGATTTTAAACGGTGTCGATAAATATCAGGTTATATCACCTCACGTTTTTAGACGATCTAGACGCACTAGACTTGTAATAATAATAATAATAATAATAACTAACTTGAGTTTTAAATTAAATTTTATTAAAAAGTAATTTTATTTCCTAATTTAATAGCATTGTCGGTGTACGTATCAAAGCAAAATCTTCTGCAATAGAACTTAAAAAAAGATTAAAATAAAGAATTCAGTTAAACGAGCCCGTTTAACTTAAACGGGCTTTGTGAATCACGTTTAGGCTCGGTTTAAACGTTCGTTTAAGTTAGACAAGGTTTCAATTAAAATAGAAATAGAACATAAAAATCAGCTGACACGCACTAATCATATCAATCTCTGTGAATCATGTTTAACTTAGACCAACGTTTTAGACTGCGTTTAAACGCAGTGTAACTTAGATTGCGTTAAAACGCGCTTTGTGAATCCAACTCATTGAGTTTTGCAAAATTTTCCCACCTAGGCTTTTTTCAAAGAAGTGATTTTTGACGATTTTTCATTAATTAATTTTTTGGCCCGTATTCACATACTAATGTAATAAAACAGGGTTAGCGAGCCCCCTGATTGATACAGGTTTTGTCCCGTGTTTGTTGTAGCTGCAAGAAGTGAGCTACTTGTTTGGTTGAGTACGTAGTTTAG
The DNA here is from genome assembly GCA_030248245.1 of Trissonchulus sp. WLG1_4. Classification (NCBI taxonomy): domain Eukaryota; kingdom Metazoa; phylum Nematoda; class Enoplea; order Enoplida; family Ironidae; genus Trissonchulus; species Trissonchulus sp. WLG1_4. Next base: position 1,791 of record JASANF010001599.1, on the reverse strand, counting down.
TGATCAGACGTGGCGCCGAATGAGGCCACACTCTCAGGCGGAGTCTCCGTTTTGCATATTTCCCAAAACCCCAATTCTCCCCCCTACAGAATTATGCATGTATGAATAGATACAGAATAATTGTATGTAATAATGTATACATAATGTAAGAACAATGCATACATACAGAATAATTATGTATGTATCCCCCCTGTATGTCCGTACGAGAGCGCCTTATTCAGTTAATCGTCAGTGTATGAATCCTAAGTTCCCCCCTGAAGTGTAGCACGAGTAGTAGTAAGCGTGGAATAATACGGAATAATGTCCTAAGCCAGTATCCGTCCCCCCTTCCCTTGTGCTCCCTGTTTATAATTGAAGCCGACTGTCGTATAATAATGCTTATTTGTCCGTAGTAACTGTCCGTTAATTATATTGTCCGTATTGTCTGAGGGTCGTGAATAATTAGCAATAATTAAGCAGTGATTTTTGTGTCCCCCTGAGAGCATTGAGAAAGCCTGCCTATGTTTGTAAACAATATCTGCGCTAAGGCAAAATATTAGCCCAGATATTGCTCAACTGGAGCAGCTAAAAAATTAGTGAAGTTTAACGAGTTGTAGTTTAGTAACGGTTTAGTTTTGGAAGTTATGAAATATACGGAATTGTAGCTTAACATGTAGAGAATAAGTCAGATAAGTTTGAAGCTGAAAGGACAAGCCTAAGAACAATTATTCGAAGTTATATTAGAGGATTCTGAGAAGTGAATTAGTAATAGCAAGCGAGAAAGACCCTATTTGTAGCGTGAATTGTAGTGTACTAATAATTGGTTATTTTGTTTGTAATATGGTCGTGTTTGGTATTGTTTTGTAGTAATTGACCAGTAGTATTGTTTGGGCACCTTTTCACATTGTTTTTGTAATGTTTCATTATGTTTTCGGGAAGCAAGTGTAGAACAAAATTAGGGTTCGCAGAAACCCTAATTTTGTGTGTAGGATTACGGTAGTTTCGCTGATTGCTGAATATGTAGTATGACTGGGTCTGCTGCTCAGTAGGAGGTAGAGTGTAAGATTCAAGTACGTGATAATTGCATCATAAGTTCGCACATTATGTTTGGTAATTAGTTAGTAATCATACGTAATTTTTGTCAAGTTTCGAAGTTATATAAGTTCGGTTTTTTAATGATTCATATTTTCCATTTCCCCCTTTTGCTCTCGTAATATTTTGGTCATAATATTTTTCTAACTCCATGTGTGTTCGTTTCTGGTCGGCCAGGCGTTAAGTGAGATAAATTACAGTACGTGGGCCGACCAGGAATTAAGTACTATTAAAAAGGAATTATCTCGGGTTAGGTAAGTGTTTATCGAGGAGTGAGGGCCAGTAGCTCTCGATCCCCCAGCCTTTAAGTGGATTTTTGCGAAAGTATAGGTAGGCGGGCCTTAGTGAGCCCAGTTCTGATTGGTGGGAATCGGAATCGGTAGATCCTGACAGAAGCTTCAAAGGAATACCAATTTTGGTCACGTTAGCTAAAGGAGTCGAGTAGAAATTTTTCACCAAGTCCAGTCGGTTTTAGAACTTTACTCTTGCTCCCTGCCCCTGTGCCCATTTCTTTGCCTTGTCCTGTCCTGCCCTCTGTACAATATATATTTGTCTAGGCGTCCAATAAACGCGTATACCCAAAATCCCGACTCCGCGTCCATTTTTGCCTGGACCAGTAGTGCGCCGTAGCGCAACCAGTTCAGTCAGTCCAGAGGCCCGTAGGCCAATTGTAGCCGCGCGCCATTCAGCCCCCCGTCTCTGCGCTTTGTGGCGCCTGTG
>JASANF010001597.1:0-19886 GCA_030248245.1 Trissonchulus sp. WLG1_4 | reverse complement strand
AAAGATGAACTGTGGTTTGAGTATGGATGCGTTTGAAATGAATGGATACATTTCTTGTGATTTATGGGTTGCTTGACTATTTGGATAAGGAGTGAGTTTGAACTGTGCATTCTTGATTAGGGACGTCATATTTTTTTTAGTCGGTTAAGTAACAGAAAATTAACAGAAAATTGAATGATTTTTTTAAAAAACAGTTGATTGGGAACGAATAATATGAACCGAACTTGATAACAAATGCTATTCAATTTCAAACAGTTAATTTTTAGTTTTTTACTGTAGGCAGTTCTAGCACTTTCGCCTATTCTTTTCGGTGCTAGTAGTATAAAAAATCTTTACTGTATTTAGGTTTGAATATTTTCACTGAAATTTTAACACAATTCAGTTTCGCTTAAATTTTTGTCGGACACAGTTATACATCTTGAGAACCAACTATCAAAACTGATGAGTGTAATATAGCTAAGTGCCTTTTCATTAATTATATTAACTGGATCAGATTAACTAGATTCACTGCAGTAACTCTTACGATCAAGGGATTAACGAAAGTTTATGAAACTTTGTCGACCGACTAAAACGTGTCGTCTGCATTTGCTTACAAAATTGTACGAATTTAGGCAATCCTATGATGAGAGAATTAAATTAATTTAGTTAATCTGATGCAGCGAATATTGATTTATGAAAAGGCTGTAACAAGCATTATAATATATTGTTAAGTTTACTTGACATGAATTGTTGGATATATAATCTGACTCATATTAATTTGGCCACAGTATTTTGGTCACTTTGTTCTGCTCCACAATGTGCTTTTTGTAACGCAATTTGTAAAAATGTCACTGGTTTTTTCGTTTTATTTTTGTTTTATTTTTTTATTCTAGCACTCAGTTTTATCACGCATTGATTAGAATTTGTTGTGCTCTATTTTTTTGCATTAATTGGTTTTTGGTATTAAAAATTTTGACGAAACTTCTTATTTTTTCCTACCTTAGTCTACATTTCGAAGAAATATGGCAGTAGTGTTTGCTCGGATTTGATGCGAAAATTTTTGCTCAAGCGATTTTCAGTTTTTAAAAAAATTACGATTGTTGAGTCTTTCGTTTCTTTATACCTATTTTTTATCAGATATTAGCTTTTTGTGCATATTTTTGCCATATATTTTAGCAAGAGTACATAATAGGAAGAGTATGACACTCTTCCTATTATGCCTACGGGCGTGCGTCCAATGCGCAGCGCGAAATAGTCAGTTTATGTACGGTTTTGAGGGGGGGGGTACCCCCTCATTTCAAGACACTGACAAGGACTTTTGTTGATGTGCTGAACTGAGGGGTTTCCTCAACTTGAAGACGGGGTACTGAACTGAGGGGGTGGGGGGAGCGCAAAGACTTTGTCAGTGTCTTTCAAAATGAGGGGGTCCCCTCAACTGAAGACCGGGTGCTAACGGAGGGGGGGTACCCCCCCCTCAGTTGAGCACGGGGTATCGAACTGAGTAGGGGGTACCCCCCCCCCCCCTCAGTTGAGTACGGGGTCTTCATTGAGGGGGCTCCCCTAAGAAAACCGTACATAAAAGGCCTATTTCGCGCTGCGCATTGGACGCGCGGTGCTAGGCATAATAGGAAGAGTGTCATTCTCTTCCTATTATGTACTCTTGATTTTATCAAGAGCAGCCATAGTTTCAGGTTCACACTGCTATTTAATTTTTCATTTTGTTCGGGTCAATTCATACTTTGAAGCCGTTTAGCAGAATCAAATAATTCGGAAGGTGCTTGTGTGTGCTAGCTTTACGCTGCTGTTAAGGCCTATTCACACGAGGGCGCATGAGAGTTCGCATAAGAGTTTAAGGATTACAAATTGAATGACCTATACTACGTATGTTAGTAGGTGTAGTGCGGGTTCTCCAGAGTATCATTGATAAAATTAGCAGACTATGTAAACAGGTACCACCTTGGGGCTATGTAAATATCAAAATTAAGTAAAATGATCTCATAATTGGGCTACCGACCCAGGTATAAAAATTGTTTACATTAACTTTTCCAATTGTCGGATTCAGGTCGGGTTAAAGTACGATAGTTAGTTTATTTATGTCGGCTTTAGTTTACTTCCTGGGATTAGTTTTCAAACCCAGATTATAAACAATTGCGTTGGGTTTAGAGTTTCATTAATTTCAATAATTAGCCTAGCGGTTTCTAGATTTTGTTCACGGAACTTTGGGAAAACCCAAAATGAGAGTACAAAATAATCTGACTAATTCTTTGCTAATGTTTTGTGCACTTTATGAAAAAGCGGGGACAGATCAGTTTTCATTGCATGCCAAACGTATGGGATTGCAGGTCAGGTCACCGATTCTTTATTGTCAAAAACGCGAACTGATTACGGGGGAATTGAACTCTGTGCTATCCTACTGGGTTTTACCCCATTTGATTCAGGCAATCAGTGGGTCAACGGTCGGGATCGCAGAATTGAACTGGTTTCGTGAACCCAAACGTGTGCCATTTGTATGCCCTAATTATGCCTTTATTTTTAGTTATTTCGATTTCCATATTTAAGCTGCAGTTACATAATAAACGCTGTTCTAATAATAAATATAATAATTTTAGTTCAGTATTATTTTTTATCGATGTATTTTTTGTTATATTTGCAACCGCATGTCCGTTCAGCCGGCCAAAATGATGAAATAATGACGTCACTAATATATAAGTGCAGTATCTAGTGCAGGTACATACTACCTTGCCTATTCTAATATATATAAAATGATTACTTGTAATGAATTAGTACAATATCGTTGTGTGTTAATACAAAATATCAAGACACCACAATAAGATCAGCAGGTTACGTGATATTTTCGTAATTTTGCTGGCTGCGGACATGCGGCTACATTGTAGTGTTCACAAGTTGATGTTCTTTGACAAATTCTATAACAGTTCGTTTTATGTTTTTTCTACCGCCAGTGTTCTTACTTAAAATGGTATTCACAGACTTTCTCAAAATAAATATAAGTAAAATGGTATGTTTATTTGAACAGGAATGAATCAAGCCAGAAAAAAGTAATATAATATACTCATCCATAACTTTTGAAATATCAGGTTTGCTACTAACTATAAGTTTATGAATATTAATACCAGTGCGTTTGCTCAAGAAATTGTGCAAAAGTAAGACGAATTCTGGGTTTGTCTTGTCTACATCTGGGTTTGTCCAAAACTTTGATTGGCTGTTTGAATAACATCTCATGGCCAATCATTGCAAAGCTCCGCCTAGTCAGCCTATGCCAATTATTGTACGAAACTACGAAGCCTACTATAGAATTTGACACAGTACAAACTTACTATTTTTCTTTTTGAACAACATACAGCAATTCTCCAAAAATAATAATTCATATTCAGAGTACAATGACTCAAAGCAGATAAGAACTCAAGTATAGCTAGCTGCTAGCATCTTTATTTCATCCTCAGTTCGCCAAATGGGACCGTTTCAGAGCACTGCTACGTGTACTACACGTTTTTTAGCTGCAATTTTGAAGTTTTGAACGTGCTGTTTAGCTACATTCAACATATTTTTAAAATTTCAGATAGGTTTCTCTACCGTAATACTAAATAGGCGGAGCTTAGCAGTTATTGGGTGAACTGTTATTCAACCAGCCAATCAAATCTTTAGACAAACCCAGACTAAACCACACAATCATATAATCATAACGACTTGTGCGTCGCAGACAAGATAGGATACTGCGCAGACGCAAGATGCTACTGCAAATTGTGCCAGTGAATTTACTAAACTAAATTTTAATCTTTTACCTGGGCGCGTCTTAACCATAGTGGTGACAAGTTTGCAGTAGTAGTTTTACATACGATTTTACACTTTTATTTGAGTGAACGGTAAAAGATAACCGCTTAAACCAGTATATCAATCACAAGGTCATTTTTTAGCAGTATCAGGTGATATTAACTTCGTTTTATCAAGCTGCCAACTGCGCTTTGTATCATTCTGCTGCCATCTTGCGCTCTTTGTTTGAAAAACAAAACAACAGGTCTGATGACATAAATATATGCCATGCGCACACAAGGCATTTTTGCGGATGTCATAAATATTTGTCATTCGAATGAAACGTGTTAAACACAAATTTATGAAATTATTTTTGTAAATGCGTTATCTGGATTTATAACGTTATTTATAAATAGTAACATGAGTTAATTAAACTGATTTTTGAACCAACTGGCTAAGTAACTTCTAGTTTTTGTGGCAAATAGAATTTTATTCCTATGTAGATTTATGGTGTTTGACGTTTTGCCTAAACAAAGAAAGTTTAAAGTTTACTAGTTCAGTTTCAGTTTTAACTTTCTTTGCCGGCAGTATTTATATTTGTTCCGTTCCAGTTTTGGAAAAATATTAACGGGTTCACTCAAGTTACTGACTGTTTTCAACTCAAAGCAGACACTGTATAAAGGCATTGCCGACCATAAATGGCTGCAAATATACCAGCATATTAATAAGAGTTGTATAGACCTTATGACCTAACATACAGTATTCAAATTATAACACACTCACGTGTTTTAAATGTAAACTTTTAAATGTTGTTGCTTTTATTTTTATTATTTTTTCATCATAAATTATCTCATGCAAATATTTTTTATATTTTTTCATGCGTTCATTTCAATTCGATGCAACTTTTTATATAAATATAATTTGTTATATTAATTTAAATAGTATTTATTTACGTACCTTGAGAACTATAATGATGACTTAAAACTGTTTTGACTGATAAAATGTCCCTCAGTTAGTCCATTTTTGCTGAGTGTTTAAGCACACAGATGTGTTTAATGCCATTTCCGATGCTTTTAGCTAGTGATATGAGCGGAAACTACAACTAGTTTCAGCTTGTACATGTTTCAATGTCATCACCTGAAACTTAAATCGAAACTAAACCCATCCTACAGCTTAAACTTCCGCTGAAACTGAAAATAAAACGGAAACTAAAATTTTGAACACAGATGAAACTGAAAACTAAAACATAACCTGAAACTTGTAAGGCAACTTTAACATTACTACTTTTAGCACAGCACAGCATATGTCAGAATTAGAAGAAATTTCTGGCTTTGCTGAACTAAATCTGCAGTTACTACTACTCAAGCCAGCAGGCGGTCAGCCAATTATCTACCTGCAGTGTTGAGTGAAAACAGTAATTTTGACTGACACCATTAAATAACATGCTTTAGTTTTATACTGTGTGTTGGCAGTATTTATTTTGGCCCAGTTTTGGCTTGGACTTTCTGTGCTGGCAGTATTTATGTATGTAACAAAGTTCACTACTAAGTGATGATGGTGCGTTGCTAGTGAGAATAGCAATTTTTATAGCCATCTTGGACGGATGCTTATCGTGGGCTGTCGTTTGATCATCGACTAGGTGAATTCCGATAACCCTAAAATGCATTATCAGAATGAGTTTATTGAACTTCGCTACTTATGTTCTTATGTTTTCATTGGTAAAAAAAGGAAACGGGGATCATCACAATGAAATAAACACGGTCATTTTATGAACTGGTTCAATTAAACGGTTCTACCGAAAGTTCAATGCAAAATTTTTGTTATCGATAATGCTAAGTATCACAACGCAATTACAAAAAACTCGAAAGCTCCTGTCATGTCGTGGCGTAAAGAAAAAGTCTCGAAAGACTCATCAACAGAAAAATACCAATTTTTCAAGGAGATATAAATGCTGAATAATGACAATTGCCAATACGCACCGCTCTTATCAGCAATACTTGACGGATGTGGCTGCAGAAGCTGACGAAAGGCAGATTATTCTACTCCGTCTGCCTATCGGACAATGTGAACGAAACCCAATAGAATCAATTTGGGCGACAGTAACATCGAATTGCATTGGAAAACAAAAATGCCAAGTAAGCGAACCTGAACTAGGATGACAGTGACTAAAGAACGGGAGACAGTAACAATACGAATTCTGACAATGCTGAAGTTTGACTTAAGCCTGGTTCATACTCGTCCTTAAGCTTTGTCACTGTCCCTGAGCTATGTCCTTGACCCTGTCCCTGGGTGTCCCTGTACCTAAGTCTGCGTTTGTCCCCGTGTCTGTGTCCTTGTCCTTAGAAAATGTCCCTAAGCTCTACACGGAACGTCCTTGTCCCTAGGGGTGATTGATTCATACTCCACGAGGACAAAGGAATAATGTTTCTCACACGAGCTAATGCTTAAACGTCATTGGATCAACTGCATTAAGTTATATATACCTTGAAAAGGTTGTCAACCACTTTTGAAGGCTGACAAAAAAATTCCAAGTTTCAAATATGGCAAATAAATCATAATCAATTTCAGATAGTAACGCCTCAAATGTAGTTTATATTGCATGTACCTGACTGGAACGTGCAGTACGTGGGAGACAACGGTGTTTTACAGAGCACAAGAGAACTATTGACCATCTGAACCAACGGGCTGCAAACTTATCCGAAAACATTTCAGTAATGAGAGTTGCAACTGCAAAATTGAGAAAATTCAAGATATTGACAAAAACTCACATAAAACCTAAAACTAGATCGTGAAGACTACTGGATTCTGCGATTAAAGACTAAATTTCCCTATGGTGTGAATGATGAAGTACGTTCGGAGTATGTCGACAAATTGACGTGCAGTATATTCTCAGAAAATGAAAGATACAGCCACAAACGTTGTCTAAGAGAATTCTAAAAAATGTATTGATGTTGATATACATTATTAATGACTTTAAGTAAAAATTTCACAATATTTGCATCGAATTTAAAAGAGAAGTAGTGGAAGTGTGGAACAAACTATGAAACTTAATAGAATGTCTCTCTCTTGATATCGTCAGGGTCAGTGTCAGTGATTCACTCACAAAAGAAATGGTTTTGAAAATTTAGACTAATTTACTGTAACGTAATTTTTTAATTTTTTCAAATTTTTTTTGCTCCTGCACGGTATTGTAACAGGTATATAACATAACGCGAAGTAAGACTTAAAAGAAAACCAGACATCGAGTAGGGCAAAGTCTACTCGATGACATTTTACAAACAGACACGTTTTTAGAGAATTTTCATGTTAAGACCAAAACAAAAGTACAAGGTCCAAAACCAAGACTGACATTATCACAAAAACTAACATTCTTGGAAGTTGGAATCCTGACATTTCTAGTGATCGGACATTCAAACTTGACATTTGATGCTATTGGATATCTGTAAATGTCAACCAAAACTAGGCGGGCCTAAAGCTTTATATAAACTGTAGCGAACCACTGTAATGGCGGAGTAGTCAAACGGTGTCAGTACTTCTTCGTTATACTTGGATTTTGTTCTCTTCGCCTGTGTGTGCCTGTGCTTCTGTTATTAAAAAAAACGTAAGTCTGGTTGTTCAATGCTTCTTAGCCTTTAGGGCGGAACAGTTGTACGCTAGATATACGCACTATCTACAGTCTGACCAAAAAGTATATGTACGGAAATATATTTATTTTATATCATTACATTATAACTATATATAACATTATAACTATATATAAATAACACTATATATCATTTGAATCCAGTTTTATGGAGAATTTTTTAAAAATAAAAATTTTAAAAATTTTAAAATCTTAATTTTGATTTTTTTTAAAAAAAATTTTTAATTTTTTTCAATTGTTTTCGAAAATTTTATTTATAAAATTTGATGATGGCGTTCTCGAGTTATCAAAGTTTTTAACTTTCACCAAATTACACGTAAACATAGGACTTGAAAAAGTTAAAATTTCGTTTTTTAACCTTGAAATCTGCTACAAACCCCAACAATGTATATTTTTCTGAACCATCATCACCTGGAGAACACGATAAAAGAAAAAGAAATTCAAAAATTTAAATGTTAAAAACTTCAAACTTTTCAGAATTTTTTCAACATTTTTCTCGACTTTTGGGTATCGATTGAAAGAGCTCGTCGCGCTCTATCTAATGACACCTTTCACATTATAATCGGTTAAGATTTGCACAAGTTACAAGCGAATAACGGTTTCGTCTTATTTAACACGTAAATCATGTAGAGTAATGTAACTTCAGGTCAGATTAGCCTGTGTGCGCGCTGATAATGTTTTACTTTTTGCGCTTATTATATTAGTCAACACTGCATGTGTTTCCAGCAGTTTGGGCTCATTTTAGTGTTTTTTGTTGTTGTTTAGCGTTATGATACGCTTATGTGAACATATTGACATTGCATCCAAATTTTGATAAGCATGCGGCTTTAAACTTTATTTATGGGTTTCCACCGCTTTTTCCATAAGAAGATGTCTAGACTGGTACATTTTAAGCAACTCGAAAATGGGTTATCTTGTTTTGGAGCTTTAAAGTTTCCTTCATATATCACAAATCTTGACTTTTTGCACCATTTAAAGTCAACTAAGAGTGCAAGCCGGCTGGTGGCTGCCGTTATTTTTGGGCTAGCAGCATTGGGTGGAAGAACTTGTCGGCTCGCTATTAACGAAATCGATCCAGATAATGTGGGACTGATCGACGAGTTTGAGTTTATTGAAATAAAATATATATGTGAAAACAAGTCGCGATCGTTTCCTGATCTTAGCGGGTACAAACTGCGGTGCTTCACGGTCCGAACAGAGAAGAAGCCAACCTTCAATCTCTTTATACGTGGACTTATCTACAGAATTACCCGATGGCAATGGCTTCTTTGTTCTTGGTACGTTGCACACGCGATACAAACATAAAAATACTCTGAGGTAGACAATTTTCATTCACAATATACCTGAAAGGAGTCAGAAAAAACTAAAAATAAAGTTAAGTAGAAATGATTCACAATTGTAAAAGCTGAAAGTCATTCAACGCAAAGCATAACTGCCGGGCATATTTTTAGCCTTACTTGAGAAAAGTTCGTTGGTACCGCCGGCAAAATTACAATACAGTTTATCAAGACAAGACATGGCTGAACGCGCATCATACTCAGTCAAAATGTTGGGTCGAAATAGATACATCTAAAGATGTTCTCTTACCGTGCGACATTCGAGGAGGCTTTCGGGTGCCACCCAGTCTGGGACAACGGGTCATTGTAAATCATGCTGGAGGATCTCAGGGCTTTGTAGAAGGAGCTGCCGACGTTTTCATTGGAAAAACCAAAAACGGTGATTACCACACCTAAATGAATATTACGCATTTTTCAGAATGGTTGAATTTTACGTTGCTACCGAAAGTACTGAACAAGACAGTCATTGTTGTTGACAATGCTAAATACCATAACGCAATAACTGAGGAATCATTAATGGCTTGGCGGAAGGATACATTACAACGTGGTTAACGTCGCATAACATCGCGTATCGTCAGAAAGCTATCAAACCTGAACTTGTTCAACTAGCAAAGCTGAATGCGCTAGAAAAACAATATCTTACCGACATCGCCGCACAGTATGAAGACCGAGACATCTATGTCATTCGACTTCCAATAGGACACTGCGAACTTAACCCCATCGAATTGATATGGGCAACTGTAAAGACTAAAATATCCTAGAGAAATAAAACTTTCAAAAGTAAAGACGTACTTCAACTCACCGAGCAAGTTTTGACAGAAATCACTGCAAGCGCGTGGAAAAAACAGTGAAACATGTCATTAAGGTAGAAGAGGAATATTGGAAACGTGACGCGCGGATTGATTGGGAAGTGAATGAGTTAATAGTTCAATGGACAGCAGCAGTGAAGCAGACGAAGACTCGGATGCAGAAAGAAGGATCCAGATCCAGGACAAGGACAGACTGATAATTGAAAACGAATCGAGATTGAAAGAGTCATGTCATAACCAATGGGATCTACGCTTAATCTTTGAATAGTATAAGTGCTTAATAGTTGAAATCTGTTAACGCGATTTGCTGTGCTACAATCAAAATTTGGATGCAATGTTAATATGTTCACATGATAAGCGTATCATAACGCTAAACAACACCAAAAAACACTAAAATGAGCCCAAACTGCTGGAAACACATGCTTTGCCGTGTTGGCTAATATAATAAGCTCAAAAAGTTAAACATTATCAGCGCGCACACAGGCTAATCTGGTCTGAAATTACATTATTCTATATGATTTACGTGTTAAATAAGACAAAAGCGTTATTCGCTTGTAACTTGTGCAAATCTTAACCGATTTTAATGGGAAAGGTATCATTGGATAGAGCGCGACGAGCTCTTTCAATCGATACCCAAAAGTCGGGAAAATTTTTGAAAAAATGTCAAAAATTTTCAAAATTTTAAAAAATTTGAAGTGTTTAAAATTTAATTTTTTTATTTTTTCTTTTATCGTGTTCTCCAGGTGATGAGGGTTCAGAAAAAATATACATACATTGTTGGGGTTTGTAGCAGATTTCAAGGTTAGAAAACGAAATTTTAGTCCTATGTTTACGTGTAATTTGGTGTAAGTTAAAAACTGTGATAACTCGAGAACGCCATGATCAAATTTATATCAACATGCGTGTTTTGAGCTCGGAAAATTTTCGAAAACAAAAAAATCTGAAAAAAATTTTTTTCAAAAAATCAAAATTAATTAAAATTTTATTTTCAAATTTTTTCAAATTTTTATTTTTATAAAATTCTCCATAAAAATGGTTTCGAATGATATATGGTGTTAGTCGGTTATCTGCATACATGGGCGTGGGGGGGGGTTTGGGGGAGGCATCGTCACCCCCCCCCCCCCTTGCGGTGGCTCACCCTCCCCCAGTCCCCCCAGAATCGGCCACCTGCCCACGTATGGTTATCTGGTAAGATAAAGTCAGGAAAAATAAATATATTTCCGTACGTATACTTTTTGGTCAGACTATAGTCACACACTAGGTAGGACACCACGCAAGACACAACGCAACGTGAACCTGGCGAGACCCGTCACTGGTTGGGTCAATTAATGTGTCTGGGTATTATATCACACTAGACGTCACAGAGACCTATTTCGGATACCCAGTCACAGTATCGTGCGACAATTTTTTTAATTTTTTTAATTCCAAATTACACATAAACAAACATACTTCTTAATACATTTCATTACGCATCCTGTTAACATGCATGATGTATACATGTAAACTAGAGTTAGTAGTACATACGTATATTTAAAGCTGACAAATGACCTTGAAACAGCAGCGTACGGCTAGCAACACACAATCCCTCACCCTAAATTCTGCTGTGCTTCAACCCTAGTCAGCTAGCAGAAAGTTTTTGCTAATTTCGAGACTAAAATATGGTATTTTCAGCACTGATTTGGCCAAGTTAGATATGACGTCTTTAAGCCTCAGCCAAAAAAGTGCGTCACGGGAAGAATAAGATTTGATTTGGAATTTAATTTATTTGGAATAAAGATTTGAAATTTAATTTAATAAAAGAATTTAATAGAATAATAGAAGAATTTATGCAAAAGAATAGAAATGCGATGTTTCACACTAGTTAACGCAAAAAACACTTGAGTTGCATCCGAAAACTGAGCAATTTCCGCAAGCGAAAACAGATTACCTCATCCCCAAAGAGAACCAACTTTCAATTAACTCTAGTAAAATTTTGTATCTAAATTCTTATTTTTACTGACCTCCGACTTACAGAACAAGCGACTGCGCAACTTACTCTGAATTCTAGTGACGATAGCGGAGACGCCTTCAGTCACGAAATTATCAAGCTCCGACAATTCCAATTTTGCCTCTGCCTGAAAAGAAATAGACAAATGATCCAGCTGATCTTATACATTATCACTATGACTGTAAGTATGAATCGACTCTACATGTGGCTTGACGTTTTACAATTTTGCCAGCAGACCAAACATAGTCACTTTTAGCCTTATATATCAAGCCTTACTGAGCTAGAACAGCAGTGAATCCCACAATATATTAAAGTCTGACCAGAAAATGCTGTACCCGAGACAACAGGTGGTGTGATTCTTATGACTACTCGGCACTCGCTGTTCTCTTGATGCTTGCAGTTCGTAATTTTCTTTTCGTAATGAAATCGCGTGTTTCTTTTTGTCTCAGGGTCCAGCACTTTTTGGTCACACTTTAAAATGGCACAAATTCCGACATCCATGCACTCAAAGCATACTTCACAATTATTCCTATGCCAGTCTTCATAGGAGTGCAGCAGGAGACTCCTGAGGTAGACTTGCACAATGGACTGTTGGTTGAGCACGCGTGCTGTGGCGATCATGGACGGGGCCAGTTGCCCCCAGACCGTGGGACCCAGCAGGTCGTTCACACACGGCGTCAGGCGGAAGGGCACCGGGCGGGTGGCGTCAAGCTCTTCTAAAAAACCACACCACCTAAGTATTTACATGTGGCGATATAGACTTACTTTTGGTGCTAACGAAATTAGCCCTACGGCTAAATAGACATACGGCTGTAAGTGAATGGACCTTAATACGTCAAGATAATTCGACTACGATAAAGCTAGGCAATTTTTCGCACTGTTTTTATGCCGCTTTATTACACAATAATAAGCTTCAATCAGCTAAATCTTAAACAGCTAACAAAATAAATACCGGACAAAAGTCAAAGAGCTAATAGTTAATTAATAGGATATAAACTATCCTAAGCAAAATGATAAATACAATAATCCAGATTTGAATATACCAAACAAAAGCTTATGTTACGCTGATCATTATTATCAAGAGTACATAAAGCCACAAAAAAAAGGAAACACCCCGTATTTATATTTTTTTTCTTAAAAAAATAAAAAGGTATAAATAGGGTTTTAACAGAAAAAATAAAAAAATTTTTCCTATTTTAATAAAGAAAAAAAGAAGATATCTTTGTTGAAAAAAAAAAGTATTTCTTCCCTTTATTATGGGCAGGCGCCTGCCCAAAAAAAGCCCGTCATGCAGATAAAAGAAAAATACCAGAAAGGAAAGCGCATCGTCCCGTAAACAACGGGGAGAGTGTCTCACTCTTCTTCTATATAGAGTGAGACGCTATTATGTACTCTTGTTATTATTATAGTACCTAAGCTAACTTCTTTTAATGGAAATACATTTAATTTTTGGAATCAGTCCATTGTGGTAAATAAAAAAACAAATTAACTTAAGGTGGGGCTCCGAATAACTTCCATGACTTTATTATCTTATAAGTCGACGTAGGTTCTAGCTAAAATAACTTTCGTTTAAATATATTAAAGCCTTCTAAAAAGCTCTGTTTTTGAGTAAGTTTCACGTTCCTGCTGCCTTGTTTTAATTTTTTATGACCGATTGAAATTTTATATTTTCGCTAAATGAGCACAATTTTTCGGCATAACTGAGCGAAACGTTGTTCAAATTTTACGACCTATAGCTTAAACTGTAGGCAAATATGTTGCCGAGGTGTATTTTTTGTTATACTTTTAATCCAATTGTTTTGGTTCAAAATACACAAAATTTTCTAAAATAAGTCAACTTTAAAACGCTACAGAATTTCACCAAAATAAAAAATCAAAATTTTCAAAGAAAGTACACCTGCATCTACTTATTTTCTAACTTAAAAACATTAAATGAAAACATGATAGAAGAGAGCTACCACAAATCAAAGAAGGCTATTGCCGATCAGAAAAACCTAAGGTTTGCGCACACAAACGACGGTGTCAAAAAATAGAGCGTATTTTATAGTTCAAATAACCGTTGAGAAAATTTGGAGAAGCCAAAAAGTAGCTAACGAAAAATTAGCTTGAAAAATAGTGTATTTTTGTCAATGTCGCTCAACGTAATTTGGAAAATTTTTTAGAAGGGTTTGCCTACAGAAACAACTTTTTAAAAAGTTGCAGTCACCTATTCGCTGCGGAAAACCCTTATCAAAAGTAACAAAAGCAATATACAATTTTTCGGGAAATCGATTTTAAGATTTTGCCATACTAAAATTCAGTTCAAAAAATAAGTTCAACAAAACTACATGTTATGTATATCAAACGAAAGCTAATTCACTGCTGAACAAACTTTCCTCAAGAACAAAGACCGAAAAACGTGACTGACAAACTTTTACTGCCCAAAGTCAGTTATTCGGAGCGCCACCTTAACCAATTTTAACTTACCTTTGTCGTAGCCCCCGTGGTGTAGTGATTAGCATTGAGGCGTCTCACCCCTCTGGTCGCTGGTTCGGGCCCAGCCGGGGGTCATTTTTTCAAATTTTTTTTTTTCAGATTTTTTGAGCACAACGAAAAATTGTCATTTCAATAGCAAGCATTTCGATCATAACACTACCAATACGTAGTCGATTCGAATTTCGAATCATATAGTTACATACCATACTTACCATTTGTTTGGCCAAAAAGCACCGGTTTTGACAATTTTTGACCCAAATTTAGGTTATCTTTTTACTGTTTAAATTCACCGTAAAATTGTTCACTGTAACTGGAGGGACCCGCTTTCTTTCCCCATGACCGAATTTTGGGGGAAGTCTTCCCCACATCCCCTCCAAATATTACTTCATCAGAAACTTTTTCAAATTTTTTGTCTATTTGGGGATCCGCGTATTTGCTTCACGTACATACATTCCTAACATACCTGACGCACTAAACTTGTATTAAACTATAATAACAAAACAGTTAAGGACTATGGATGCTGCTATATCGATACTTGCTAAAGGTTCATCCCACTAACAAACAATTTCAAAGCAATTTTCGGTATTTTTCAATTTTATTCCCAGCAAAAGTACATATCCAAAAGCAATGCCTCTTTACGCCTGACTATATGTGGCAATACCACTGACTGGTTTTGTCGCTGATATCAAAGGCCACGAATTGACACGAGGTGTGTCCACAGTCGCGCTCGATCACAATCTTCTCCGGATCCAATCGGGTCAGGTGGAACACAAATTCTGACAGGCCCAGAATTGCCAGATGAGAGCAAACCTGAAAGGCAGATAGTTAACGCAAAATCAGACAGCAGAGAATGCCAGAAAAACACCACACTGCTACTAATACAATCGTGGTGGTGGCATAACTGCCTTCCAGGAAAAATTTATTCGGAACGGACAAACGGCTGATGAATCGACTCAAGCTCACAAGATTCAGCTTAAGATGTTATTAATATAACCTATCTTTCTACATTTTTACCACTAATCTTTCTACACTTTTACCCTAATTTTATCTAAACAACAAGAAACAGGCTAAAACAAATTTCTAAACAACAATTACGCTGACTTTTCATATTAATTCAATAAGTTAAAGTTTCATAAGTTAAAGTTAAATAAGTTTCATTTCATTCATAAGTTGAAAAATACCCAAAATCTATAAAACTTAGGCGATTGAGAGCATTCGTAAATCGTATCATTGGATGTGACTAGAGGGGCTAAAGATAAGTGTGTATCTCCCTCTTCCACGCGTAAGCACGGATCCTAACCCTAAGCCTAAACCTATTTCCACGAACCTGTTTCCTGAACGTATAAAAATGAACTGGACTGTGATATTCTTTGAGCATTTGCCTCAGCAGTATATGTGGCGGCAGCAGATTCCCCTCAATCTGACACAGGACTTCGCGTAGCAGTTGGTGTGTGGCCTGGGATCCCCGAGAGAAGGCATTCAACAGCTGGTCATAGTACCAGAACACAACTTCGTCGGACGTCAAACCTTGACCAGAACAGTGCTGAAAGACAGTAAAGCCCGGTTGATACTTCTTCTGGCTTCTTGGTCGATTCATACTTACAGCCGTATGTCCGTTCAGCCCGCACAATTACGAAATAGTCACGATATAATAATAGAGTATAACAGAGATGAAACCGAGTCACTTTCTTCTGACCCGGTGACCCGGTTATGGTACTAGCCCGGTGACACGATCTAACGCAAAGCTTGAGGTAGTGTTTACTCGCTTTTAAATAGTAAGGAAAAATGCCCTTGTCGGGCGGCTCCTTGGGTAGAATAGGTTACTGTCTGTCTAAAGCGGAAAAATACTTGGGCTGAGCTTGTAAAAGCATTGGTACCAGACTTTATTAACGAGAATATGCAATTCGTGTGAGCTCGTCAAAGTAGGTGGACTAGGTATACCTGTTGAGAATAGGAATATGATCTTCGTAGGGCAGACACTGTTTTCCGCACCCTATTCGCGCGACCTTCAGCTAAATTATATCTTTGCTCATGTAACATAGAGGCTTTTTCTACACTAACTCAACATTGGCAAATGGCAAAAACGTTAGAGCTGGCACTCATAATAATCTTAGCTGAAATGTCGTCTTTTGGATGAACGGCTGAAATGATTCGGGGGTGTGCAAACAATCGGTCAGGGAGTTCTAAAGTTCTCGGCTGACAAGGACGCTGAAAACCTGAATACCTCGCACCAATGTATTTTGAACGTCATAAATGGGTCAATTTAGGTCGCAGTTTCTTGTACGAGTTAAGCTCTTGCTTTTAGATTATGGACTCTCAGATTATGGATTTGTTCCTACTTTAGCTTAAACACATCTAACACAATATGCATAATTCAAATATGATCGAATGAAGTAAGTCGAATGAAGTAAGATGCTTACAAAGTAACATATACATAAATTTTGATCAAACGATAAGTTAAGGATCTGGATAAGGTCTGCAGTTATCTCACAGAACCTTTTTACCAAGCATTTACAGCAATAATAATAAGAAAATACAGTTGAAACAAACCCAGAACGGGCTGTAAGTTCGCGCGAATAGGGTGCGGAAAACAGTGTCTGCCCTACGAAGATCATATTCCTATTCTCAACAGGTATACCTAGTCCACCTACTTTGACGAGCTCACACGAATTGCATATTCTCGTTAATAAAGTCTGGTTAATAAATTCGTAGCGAACCTACCCCCGTAATACACGTGGCGGGGGGTATGGGCAAGCCCTGGGGCTTATAGGCCGAAATTCAAAAAAAGCCCATGTTAGTTTCTATTCCACTACTGTACCACCTCACATGCAAAAGATCATGACTGGCCGTTTTGCGCAACTTCTTAAAAAGTGTGCTAAACTTTTTCGTACTTAGTCATTTTTTGAACCCCAAAAAAGGGGTTTCTCCCCTCCCAGCACAGCCTCTCACGGAAACACCCGAGCAAAACCACTTTTTCCGTGTCTATTGCAGGCTATACGAAATGTGAAAAACCAAAAAAAGTGTCGCTCGGATGAACTACCGGCGAGAAAAGTTCTGGGAAAAAAAGAGCGAAAGTCCGTGAATTTTGGGGGGTCCCCGGGGGCATCTCAGAAAATGCTCGACCGATCCGGCTGAAATTTTGCCAGCACTTAGGTATTGCCAAGGGGTGTACACACACAAAATTTCGTGTAAAAAGCTCTTCTATATTTTGAGCTACAAAAAGTTCAAATTCTCGAAATCCGCAATAGTGCTAAATTTTCCTATTCTAGGGTTGGGCGCTATCGCGCCAACCCTGATAAAGAATCTCAAAACGTCTGCGTTAAGTTTAATGTAATTATTTAACACAGAATAATGTTCTTTATCTGTCTTATTTCTATTATAGTTTCTATAAGCTAATTCAGTAAGCTTGCCTACCGATTTTACTTTTCTACGGGGTCCCCATAGTCGTCGCTTAGTATATTATATAATCATTTTCTGAGCTCTCCACGCTATTTCGGGCAGGTCAAATTTCCCGTGCTATACCTAGATTGCATACAAGAGTTAAGAGTCTAATTGTGTCCGAACTTTGTTGCACACGACAAGCAAAAAATCTACTGTCAGCGTGGACTCAACCGCCACCTTAAGGTTAAACACAACAGATACAAATATTTTTAATATCAGAATGGACTCATTTAACTACACTACTACAGACCTCAAGCGGAAAGCAACATCAAAATGAGCTCTGACAGAAAAACTTACACGGATTCCACGCACCGCAAGAAATGTTTATAATTACGTTTATATTCTTATTTTCCATTTTATTATACTTTGTATTGACGCTCAAAAAGCTGAGACGTCGCCAAAAACAATGTTGTAAATAGCCGAACTGGTACTATCGGTACTAACTACTGAAAACTACTGTACTTCTGCTTACTGTGAAACAGCAGTGTAGTGGATTTCGTACTATAACAGAGGCAGATTCGTAATTTGGGAATTGCATGAATTAAAGTCTGACCAAAAATTGTTAAACGCTGAGATAAACAGTTGGCGTGATTTTTGTGACTACTCGCTGTATATACTCTTGATGCTTTGCAAAAGATAAAGTTCTTTCTTTTTGTAAAGAAATCGCGTGTTTCTTTTTGTCTCAGGGTTCAGCATTTTTTCGTCACTTGATGGGACTGACCACGCGCCAACGGGCTGAAGTGAATCTGCGTTTGAATGAAGTCTCAAAAAAGTGGTCAAAGTCTATTTACAGCATTAATTTACTTGAAAACTCGTTTATAAAACTAAAGACGATGCTATAGACAGCAAACACTAAAAATAAAATTACTGTATCTTTGTGCTAAACTTAGTGCGTTGGCATTTACTCACTTACAGCAACACTACCGACGAGAAAACGGGCTTACGAATATGATACAAAATGAGGGTTTTGCAGCCTAATTTTATACCGCATCGGATTGCAAAAAATAGTTTTGTTTGGTCCTGAGACTGTGGCATGTGATCCTATAATAGGCGTGTGAAAACTGAGAACTCTTCGCCACGAGTTCAACAATTAGATCAGCCAGTATCGTAAACAATAAAACATCTCAGGAAGAATGACTTGGTAAATGACATAATAGCTCATTTTGTCAAAAAAACAACGCTAATGGTTTAAAGAAGAAAGCGACGTGAACATTTGAGCTCAAACACCAAAATCTCCACTAATGCCGAGTGGTACAGAGGGTCAATTTTTTATTATTGCTTTTTTTATTCTCATTCTCAATTTTAAAACTTTGTGTGACGCTCAAAAGCTAAGACGTCGCCAAAAATAATTTAGGTATCTGTGGACATACCCCCTAGTCATGATAGCTAAACTACTGACAACTAATGTACTGTTGCCTGGTGAAACGGTGAAACATTAGTGCATCGGGTTTCGTGCTATAACAGAGACACAACCAGAGGCAGATTCGTAAATTGGAAATTTCACGAACGAAAAATGATAGGACTGACAAAGCGACAACGGGTTGAAGTTAATCTGCGTTTGAACGATGTCTCAAACAATCAGAAAGAAGTCTTATGACGCACTTTTTTATGCTAAAAAGTAGCGATTACGACAATTGTTGGGCAAAATTTCGGTAACAATTGCTTAAATTTCATTAAAAATGCCCAATTTCAAGTGCTGAGTTAGAAAACACTTCTTTAAATGCTAACACTGACAAAACAATTTTTAGCCGAAAATGGCCGAACGGGACCTTCCCCCTTTTTACCCCTGGTGGAACCCCCCTCCCTCCCCTGAGACCGAATTTGAGGGGTCTTTCCCCCCATTATCCCCTATGTGCAACAGGTGTTCTGACTGAGGACTAAGTATAAAATGGCAACAGTGGCACATAGCTTATGCGGCCATCTGTTGTCGACATCCAGCTTATTTATTTCGTTTTACCGCCCTAGTCATGCTACAGACTCTCAAAGAACATCACATCGAGTCGTTTTGCCAAAAAGTCGTAGCAACTTTTTACGGATGTCTTTCCAAATTAGAACGTCACTTTGGTGGAATACGCTACCAGCTAAAATACGCGTGGCCAAAAGTTTGCAGGATTTCAAACTGCTGATTAAATTACAATTTAAAGGCGATCTATTAAACTGAATCATTTAATTTAACATAATTTTAGTCGAGTTCGTAAATGAGCCATGCTCGTGTATCGTCGACTTTAAATCAAATTATTATTATTAATATTATACAAAGCTGTGATTGCAATTATTTGCATTGAAACTGTTCACAGCTTCTAAAGCCCGGTTCATACTTGTCCTTAAGGACGTAAGGACAGGGACAAGGACAAATTTTAATCAACTGCAGTGACGAATTTACCAAAGCATTTGGGCTAATTTTTTGCATACGATCTGGATGTGACCCAGAATTGCCTCAAGGTAAA
>JASANF010001596.1:0-32777 GCA_030248245.1 Trissonchulus sp. WLG1_4 | reverse complement strand
CCGGTTTCCATTGGGTTTGCTCTACCTGCGATTTTCCCGAATTTTTGTCTAACAATGCAGCCATCCCCTCCAATCGTCATTTTCAAGGAAACCAAGTGGGGGTCTTAGCCCAAGCCCAGATTACCGAAATAGTCACCAGAGTTCTAGATACCCTGATGCCTCGAATCACAGAACTAGTGAAAACAATATCTCAAGAAGCAGCTGAAGCCGAGAGAAAAAAGCTCAACCTGGTCCTGCTCGGACTTCCCGAAAACAACAGCGACACTGACAGTGGGACGGTTGAAAAAATTGCCGATGCAATCCCAAATGTAAGTCCCTCTGACATTGTGGAGACGTTTAGGGACGGCATTTCTGCGGCTCGGAGGGTGGGCTACCCGCCGATTCTTAAAATACGCTTTCGAAATGCCAGTAGCCGACGGCCATTTCTTAGCGGGTTTAAGGATGTGCGGGTCAGCCTCGGCCTTCCTGATAGCGGGTCAGGCCGGACCTTACTTTTGCACAACGTGAGAGGGATCGTCAATTGCGTTTGGAACTCAAACGATTGAAAGATTTAGAACACAATGTAAAGCTCTTCAACGGTCAAATTGT
Organism: Trissonchulus sp. WLG1_4; assembly: GCA_030248245.1. NCBI lineage: Eukaryota > Metazoa > Nematoda > Enoplea > Enoplida > Ironidae > Trissonchulus > Trissonchulus sp. WLG1_4. The sequence continues at coordinate 32,189 of JASANF010001596.1, read as the reverse complement.
TTCCAATACGACAAACTAGCTTCAGTCCCTAACCCCCACCTTTCTACTACTACTACTACTAATAATAATGATATAAGTATATTTTATTTCAATGCTCAATGTTTAACAAACAAATTCAATGATCTAAAATATGAGCTAGATGTCAGTATTCCAAACAAACCGTCTATTATATGTAGTGTCGAAACGTGGCTAAATGACTTGTATAGTAATGCTCTTTTTCCCTATTCTGATTATTATACAGTTTTTCGATGTGATAGAAAAAAACGTAGCCATGGCGGTGTAGCGTGTATGGTGTGCCGAGACATAGAAATTAGTAAGTCTTAAAATTTTGCCTTTGACTTAATCGACTGTATGTTTATCCATATCATCTTTAATAGCAAATGCCTACTTTTATGCACAGTGTACCGTTCGCCCAATAGTCCGTTATCTGCAGCCTCAGCAATTTGTGATACTTTTGGTAAGACAATGTGCAAGGTTTAATGGTGATATCGTAGTTATTGGTGATTTCATTTTGCCTGATGCAGATTGGGACGCTGGTGTAAGTAAAACCACATGTAGTGATATCTATTTGAATCTCTTCTCAACGAAATGGGTCGACATCAGGTTAACTATTACACTACTAGAGGTAATAATGTTCTAATTATTGTGCCTCAGTAATGATATTCAGTTGATTAATGATTTAAAAATCAATCCACCAGTATCAACAAGTGATCATGAAGCACTTTTTTTTCACCTTAAAAATTCAATATACCCAAACTAAAATGTCAAAAAGTAACAAGACTAGATTTTATAAATGCTGATTACTGAAAAATTGAGCGCATTTCTCTTAATAATTGATTCGGATTCTTTTTTTTATAATCAAAATGTGTGTGATATGTGGGAAATATTGTTACATTTCTGTGACTATTGTATATTACAGTTTGTTCCCAGAAAACCGGTGCGTAAATGTAATATATGGTCTGCGAAGACACGAAAAAGTCTGATGTCGAGAAAAAAATAGCTCAAAGGAAATACAGTAAAATTAAATCCGAAATTAACAAACAGCGTCGTTGTGTCTTTCAGCTTCAAAAATCGCACAAATAAGCCCGAACAGGATGTTATTGGTAGAGCTGAACAAAGAGTCTTGAATTCTGGAAATATTCGTACGTTGTATAAATTTATCAACTCTAAAATGACCTTCCAAGATAAAATCCCTATTTTGAGAAGTCTAAGATGGCGCGCACCGCGCCACTACCGCATCTAGTAAAGCTGAAATACTGAGTGAGCAATTTCAGTCTGTTTTTACAACTGACAACTGGCTACACCCTAATTTTCGAAAAAAAGTAAATAAATTTTTGACAAGCTTAGACGCCAGCGAACTAGTAGTTCTTTGAGCCCTGGAGGCGGGACCTAACAAATTCTCCCAAGGGTCCACATCTTCTCTCTCCTTTTTTTCTAAAAAAAAACTGGTGTTCAGTATAGCTTATCCCTTTAGTATCAATTTTTCAAACTTCTTTTTCTACCGGTAACCTCCCTGCTGACTGAAAAAAAGCGCACGTTATCCCAATTTTTAAACGAAAATGGTTAAATAGCCTTCCCTCAAACTATCGTCCAATCAGCCTCACTTCTGTTCCATGTAAAGTTCTTGAATCTATTATAAACGATGCGATAAAAAATTTTCTAGTGGAAAACAGGCTTATCAGCCCACAACAACACGGTTTTTTGTCGAGAAAATCTACTCTCACCAACCTTTTTGAAACTCTATATGATTGGTTCACTGCCCTCAATTCCAAAAGGTAAATCATTGCGCCTATCTTGACTTTGCCAAAGCCTTCGATACTGTTTCGCACAATAAATTACTGATTAAGCTTAAGGCCTACGGAATTTCTGGAGAAATAGAAAACTGGATCAATTCGTTTCTATGCAATCGCAAACAAAAAGTTCTTGTTGATGGGTTTTTTCCCAGAAATTCTACTACTAGTGGCGTACCACAAGGGACTGTACTTGGTCCGACGTTATTTTTGATATATATAAATGATTTACCTGATGTAGTGACGAATTGTAAAATCAAATTATTCGCAGATGACGCTAAAATTTACGTGGCTACAGACGCTAACACATATTCAGAAGACCTTGCCTCTATCATTGCGGGCAGTGTACAGATGGTCTACCGACTGGGCAGCTTAGCCTAGCTGTTAATAAGTGTCAGATGTTTAGTTTCGGTGAAGCATCCGTACCTACCACAAACTATACTGTTGGTGACAAGCAGTTACCTTGGTCCCCATTTGTGACAAATCTGGCATAATATTATCGTCAGACAAAAAACCGTCTCGCTATTGTAGTAACATCGCAAAAAAAGCTTTATTACTAAGTTCTCATATTTTTCAATCCTTTCAATCAAGAGACAGAAATTTCTTAATGCGCTTATTTGGAACGTATGTCAGACCCGTTGTTGAGTACTCTACTTGTATCTGGTCTCCATGTTTGTTGAAAGATATTGATAGAGTTGAGCGTGTCCAAAGAGTGTTCACAAAACGATTACCAGGCCTTCGTGATCTATCGTACACTGAGCGACTAACTTTGCTTAACACTGCCAGCCTAGAAGAATGTCGTCTAACATATGATCTTGTATTTTTGTTTAAGATATTCAAAGGATTTAACGACATACAGCCTTTCCAAACCATTTTTCCTTTATGTTCGATCGTGGAACTCGAGGTAATAGTTTCAAAATCCAACCCAAACTTTGTAGATCTATGGCTATCAAATGTTTTTATTTAAACAGGATTGTTACTGTTTGGAATGACTTACCAAACAATGTTATTATGGCTAAAAATTGTTTAGACTTAAACGTCGACTTGAGCATTATTTTGATTTAAAACCATACCTTCGGGGGCGTGGGGTTAGGTGACTGGCTAGTCGTCCCCGCTCCCACTCCAGGATTAATAGAGTCGCGTGTTTTTATTTTATTTTTTTTTGTTTTTTTTTTTATTTTGTAGCTATTATATTGCTATATTCTTTTTGTGGTATTAACCTGTTTAGCTGCATATTTACTGTTGTTTAAGATTTGTTTAATGCTTTGTTCTGTTTAATTTACTCGTTCAATGTTTAATCTGAATGAAAATTTTGTTTATTTTTTCGTCTATATATGGCGTATTTACTGGAGTAAATAGCTTCTTCTTCTTCTTCTTCTTCTTCTTCAAGGATAACTGCGTTTCCCCTCTAGAAAATTACGTTATGCAAATTTTCCAGTTCAACTTTTTGTATTATAACAGCCAAAAATTATTAAAATACAACAAAAGACAATGCCTAATCTTTTTTTAAGTGGTTTTGAGATTTGAGTGTGATGCTTTAAGGCTTAGGCATCGTCTTTCGATCTTCTGGTACTGGTTCCCAAGCGTGAGCAATTGCAATCTAGTGGTTCATTAGCCTAAATTAAGGTGGCGCTCCGAGAATTTGCACTGCACGTACTTCAAAACTTGTAATTTCTTACTTTCATGGTTATATTGGAATTTGGCAAGGTGCGCGGTATCAAATTGAGCATTTCTACAAAATTATTTGTATCAAATCATTTTTGGGGCTGTCACGTGACCTGCGAAAACCCTATTCACAGGGCACACATAACTCATTTCAAACTCTATCAATATGGACAATCTGTAGCTTGTTTTAAAAGGTTTTTAAATTAGATTATTATTATTATTATTTTTAAATTTTGTGGGATGACAAAATTTTCGTTTTTTGAATTTCGTTCTAGATTTTGAGTTATAACGATTTTTAACTTTCATGCAACTTTAGGCCGTGTTTACGATGAGCAGCTGAAAAAATGTTGCAGCTTTTGTCGCCGTTTCCGGCTTTTTTCAGCTGCTCGAGCAGCTGAGAAACAGCTCGAGCAACTGGAAAAAAGCTCGAGCAGCTGAAAAAAAGCGGATAAGTATGGCAGTCACTATAGACTAGCTGCTCCGTTGTCATGACAACGTTGGAGTTGCCCAGGTTTTTTTCAGCTGCTCCAGCTTTTTTTCGCCGTTTCCGGCTTTTTTGCAGCTGCTCGAGCAGCTGAAAAAAAGCCGGAAATGGCAAAAAAAAGCTCCAGCTTTTTTTCAGCTGCTCGAGCAGCTGAAAAAAGCTCAATGTAAACACGGCCTTAGCAACAAATATATTAATGATAGCGCACCTGAGGGTGCTATTTTGCGCTAATTAGGCGTTATTTTGTGCTATTGGCTAATTTATTGAGTAAGCGCCCACCCCCCCTTCCCCCGGTTGTTGGGTTTGTAGGGCTTTCCATTCCCTTGCTCCTATTAGTCAAAATTGTAGGCAATTACCCAACCTGACCTTCCATTCTTCGTCCTATTGGTTACGCAAAATGAACCCCTAGAATGGTAAAAAGATTCAGTCAGCACCACCCCTAACCCCCCCCCGGGGTTGGGTTTTGTAGGGCTTTCCATCCCTCGCTCCTATTAGTCAAAATTGTAGGCGATTGCCTAACATAACTTTCCATTCTTCGCTCCATTGGTTACGCAAAATGAAACCCTAGAATGGTAAAAAGATTCATAAATAAATAAAAAGATTCGTAAATAAAGTATTCTCCAGCATATTAATATTCTACTAGATCAGATCATTAAAGGAAATAACCAAAAAACATATACATATAACTTACTTGTTAAGCAGGAAAAGAACGAGAAATAGTTTAAAGCAATAATGAGTTAATAATCATAATAAGATAATAATAATAATCAAGTCCATGCAGCGTCCAAGCGCCTAAATAGCGCAAATAGCACCATCTGGTGCAATAAGCGCTATTTTTTAAGCCTACGAAAAAAATAGCGCTTATAGCACTTTGATACGCTATCGTTTTACAATATGCGCTATTTTTTTTATATTGTCGACTTGAACACTAACAAAATTTTAAAAATAATTTTAAAATTATTTTAATTTATTGAGGGACCGTATACTCACTAAAAAGGACAAAATTTTCAATAAATTAGCCAATAGCACAAAATAGCGCCTAAATAGCGCAAATAGCACCCTCAGATGCTATAAGTGCTATTTTTTAAGCCTACAAAAAAATAGCGCTTATAGCACTTTGATGCGCTATCGTCGTGCTATGTGCGCTATTTTTTATATCGTCGACTAGAACACAAACAAAAATTTAAAAATAATTTTAAAATTATTCTAATTTATTGAGGGACCGTATACTTACTAAAAACTACAAAAGTTTTCAATAAATTAGCCAATAGCACAACATAGCGCCTAAATTGCGCAAATAGCACCCTCAGGTGCTATAAGCGCTATTTTTAAGCCTATGAAAAAAATTGCGCTTATAACACTTTGATGCGCTATCGTTGTGCTATATGCGCTATTTTTTATATCGTCGACTAGAACACAAACAAAAGTTTTAAAATATTTTTAAAATTCTTTTTGTTTATTGAGGAATCGTATACGTGCTAAAAAGTACAAAACTTTTCAATAAGTTAGCCAATAGCACAAAATAGCGCCTAAATAGCGCAAATAGCACCCTCAGGTGCTATAAGCGCTATTTTTTAAGCCTATGAAAAAAATAGCGCTTATAGCACTTTGATGCGCTATCGTTGTGCTATATGCGCTATTTATGCACTATTTTTTATATCGACGTCCAGAACACAAACAAAAGTTTTAAAATACTTTTAAAATTCTTTTTGTTTATTGAGGGATCGTATACGTGCTAAAAAGTACAAAACTTTTCAATAAGTTAGCCAATAGCACAAAATAGCGCCTAAATAGCGCAAATAGCACCCTCAGGTGCTATAAGCGCTATCCAAGATCAGCATCACTAAAGGAAAATTAACACAAACACCAATAGGCCAGCGTAGCTCAGTCGGTAGAGCGTTAAGCTAGCAATCTAGCAATGGGTGGTTCAAATCCCCCCTGACCATTTTTCTGTAGAAGTTTCATCCATATCCAAAAAATAGCACACATAGCACCGTCGATAGCGCTTATAGCGCAAATAGCGCATATAGCACCCCCAAAAAGCGCTATAGCGCAAATAACGCATATAGCACCTTCGATAGCGCATATAGCGCAAATAGCGCATATAGCACTCCCAAAAAGCGCTATAGTGCAAATAGCGCATATAGCAAATTCCATAGCGCTTATAGCGCATATAGCGCATAAAAAAAGCGCTATAGCACAAAAAGTGCTATTTCGATTCCGCTTGCACGCGTTTGTTACCCAATAGATAGCAATACCACTTTAATTGTACATCAAAGAGACATCATAAAAACCTATTTATAATACAATTCAGCACCTCAATGTGAATGTGTCAAATTTTATGACAGTGTCGAATTTCCTATTCACACTAATCTTGTTTTTGACCTAGCTCAGCTAAACTGCAACCGATTTTGGTATCAGTATAGTACCGTTACCAAAAAAAATCAAAATTTGGTTTTTTCAAAACAAAATTTTTATTAAACACGATACAAACCAGGAAACCTTTACTTTACTTTTTTTACTGTTTTCTCACAAGTTCATTGTACTTTGCCGTCTCAAAGGTGATAAGTTTATATACTTTTGAAGGATTTATGACATTTTTTTATTTCCCAAATTTCCGAAAAAAATCTGTGTTACCTAAAAAATATCTGGTCTATTTTCGTCAGTCTGCAACAACTATGTGTTTAAAAGTCATTCTGAAATAGCTTTTGCTTAAGTTTAAAGTTTACACTTGTTCGATTCTTCGAAAATCATGCGAATCACGGTAAAATATTGCCAATACTTTGAACTTGTGTCAAACGACATATACACTGAACTACTCCGGTCACTATTTTAATCTTTTTAGTCAATAAACAAATACAGTCGAGTCAGGGTCCGTTGTCTGGAGCACCCCCAGACGGCTCTTATTAGTTTGACGTCGAGGATTAGAGTTGAACATGTTTTTTGGCATTTACATTCCTTGAATGTCAGTGCAACAGTCCCATTTTCTTGAAATGTAAACTTTTCAGGTGTCTCGAAAGCTCGGGTGCTAGACTTGAGAGCCTGGTCGACTTTCTCGGATTTCAGGCGGCCCTAAATTACGATAATTTGATAATTGAGACATCTTCGATCTTTGGCCACGTGTAGCGTCTCAGCAGGAATGGGGGTACAAGGCCTCGCTGTTCCCACAAGAATTTGAACTCGACTTGGTTGCCAGCAGCGATTTCATCCGGAGCAAAGACCTTGCACACTTGACCTTAGTAGTTTTATATATGTCTCAGGCGAATTTTTCGTTTGGGAGGGGCTGGGGAGGGGCGCTCCTGTCCTTTGGTCCGGAGCCCTCCATTTTGAGCATCCCCGTTTTGGAACGGGTGCCTCCCATAGCCCAAAATTTTTTCCCGTAAGTTTGTTTCAGCGATTTTTTAGCTGTTGCAATGTCGCTTTGGTAGGTTTGCTAGAAACAGACAGCATTTTTTTCAATTCAATTTAATTTAGTAAGGCATGACAACAAAAAATAACAGTAACAATTGGCACAAAAAACCTGTGATCAGGACATAAAGTGATTCAGTCTAAGTTTGAAAATATCCAAGGACGGTGAGTTCACCAAATCAGACGGTAACGACCAAAAGGTGATAATTCTAAATGGAAAAGAAGCCTTTTTAATGGTCAGGTTAGCGGGTTTGACAAACAGTTTCCAATCATGACCTCTAACTGATTTTGTGACAATGCTCTTATAGAGAATAAAAAATCATCAATATTGAGCTTTATAAGGTTATGGAGAATTTTGTATACCATAACTGCGTCGCAAAATATTCGTCTACATTCTAGGGATCTTAGCTCTAGAGAAGTACAGCGTTCACAATAGCTAAGGTTAAATTCAGTTAGTATTTTACGAGTACATAGAGCTTGTACATGTTCTATTAACTCCATGTCTTTTTTTTAAAAAAGGTTCCAAACTTCGCAGGAGGATTCTAAAATCGGCCGGACATAGACACAAAAAAGTTTAATAAGAAAGACAGGATCTTTGTGAATAAAATTAAACAGAATTAAGTGCATGACAGCCAGACTACGACGGACGATAGAGCTACAATGTTCACTGAATTTGAGATTGGATTGCATTATAATACCTAAATCTTTGCACGAGTTTACAGATTCAATATTTTTATTGTAAACGGAGTAGGCTTGAAGATGATTTGAATAACCAACATGCAACACAAAACATTTATTTACTGCTAAATCCAATTGCCACCTACTACACCAGTTCACAATAGCATCTAAGACTTTTTGAAGAAAATCAGAGTGCAAACCTCTCTCAAAACAGAAATATAGCTTGATATCATCAGCGTAGAGTTTAATTTTAGAAAAATTAATGACTGAGGGAAGGTCATTTATGTAATACAGAAAGAGGGTAGGACCCAAAATTGAACCTTGTGGAACACCACTAATGGAGTTAAGGGGGTAGTGTCGCGAAAGCAGTCGATTTTGCGTAACTGTAAAACATTTTTAGAAAAAGATAAGACATTTTTTTTTATATATTTTAAAAATATATGTACAGGCAAGTAATTTCGCAAAGTTTCATCAAAATTGATGCAGTATACTGTTTGCAGTGAGGTCGCAAAGTCGGAAAAATGCCGTTTTAAAAACCTGTTCACATTCGATTTTTTCGTCACAATTATCAACTTATTTGTTTAGTTTGTTTACATAGACTAAAAGAACATATGTTGTAGTTTATGCACACAAAATTTAGTGCAAATTGCTTGAGTGGTTGCGGAGTAATACCTGTTTGAACTGTGAAACTGTGCGTAAACAGTGAAGTACTCACAGCAATAATGTTAAATTGTGAAAAATTTAGACGCTTATTTTAAAATCAAAAGAAAAACGAACGTTCATTTTTCTTTTTTCTTATTTGTGGCAAAAAACTGTGCGTCGACACGTTATGTGTGCTTCACAAGCTGGCCAATCTGATATCTGGCTGAATTTTCATGTCCTTATTGTGTGATGTCTGGCTTACGATCGGTGATTGGTTCAAGATATTGGTAGATATTGGTAGTCTACTGTCTGGCAGTACTTATTTAACACAGTATAGCATTGGACTAGTTTCTCAGTGAACGTACAAGTTCAAAGCAAAAAGATTTCTTTTTGCAATCTATGAGCAAAATTGCTTTCGCGACACTACCCACTTAATGAATTCGGAATACTTGTCGTTAATTTTCACTCTTTGTCGCCGATTTGTAAGAAAAGCTTTTAACCAGTTCAGCAGTTTACCACTAATTCCAAGTTTGGAGAGTTTTAACAATAGTTTTTTGTAGGAAACTGTGTTAAAGGCCTTTTAAATATCAAGATAAATTACATCAACATAGTTTTTATTATCTACAGCAGTAAACAAGTCCGCAAGACATGAGAAAAGACTTGTAGTTGTAGATTTACCTTTTAAAAATCCATGTTGTGCTTCTGTGAAAATGTTATTTCTTGCAGCAGAGAATTAACTAATTTTTCAATAGGCTTGGAGAAATTAGAAATTATACTTATATCACGATAATTTGAGACATTGTCACGATTTCCTTTCTTAAATATTGGGGTGATATTAGCATCTCTCCAATTTTGTGGTACCCAAGCCATATTGAATGAAAAATCATAAAAGTATGACAGGGGTTCAGAAAGCTCAGCTGCAAAACATTTTAAAAATATAGAAGGGATATTATCAGGACCAGAACGAAAAGATGTTGAGAAATTCTTTAGTAATTTGAAAATTACTGGTGCTGAACAGTCAAAAACCCAGTCATGGTTAGGAGGATAAGATTCACAAAAAGGTACAAAAGCTTGAATTAAGGATGATAAAAAATTCAGAAGTAGGATCAAAAAATTTTCAGCAGGATTAGGATTATTATCATGCATCCACAAAAGGTTATGCCAGTCAGTACATGCAAGAGAGGAACTAATACTTACTTTATCCATTTTGCAGAAATTGCGAAAATGGGTCCTCAAAGGCTTAAAATCTGCAACAGAAAAATTGAAACTTACACAAGCATGGTCAGAATTTCCAAGGCGAGCAGAAACCGAGGGTGCGATAGGTAACATTTCTGTGTACGATACAAAAACTAAGTCTAAAATATGTGGAGGATTAAATCTTGTGGGAGCATGCACTGTCTGAGAAAGACCAAGTGACGACATGAAAACAGCAAAATCTGTGTGATTTGTGCTCGAAAAATTAAAAGTTTCCCAATTAACAGAAGGTAAATTAAAATCACCAACAAAAACGCTAGGATTACTCAAGTTTAAAAGCTGGATATCAGTTTTAATAAGATCGAGAGCATCGGGATTGTTAAGTGGTCAATAAAAAACACCCAAATTGACAATAATATCCCGAAACAATAATTATAGAGTATACACTATACAGCACTCATAACGAAAAAAATTGCTGTGTCTAGTGGCAATAAAAAACAAATCATTTGAAATAAGGATACAAGCCCCACCACCATGTCTGTTCTGTCTTTGCGAAAAACGGAATATTTTTTATGATAAAAAAAGCTGAATTTGGGATATTTGGATCAAGTTTGGTTTCAGTAATGGCAAAAATATCAGGAGCATGAGAATCAAGAAAAAATGTTAAACTATCCTTCTTACTCAGAATTCCATTAGCATTGCACAAGACTATCTTAAACTGTGAGAGGGCAGATTGGAACTGCATTTTGTAACAAAATACACTGACCGCGCGTCCTCAACCGCTAGTCGTGAATTCAGCCGCCTTGCTAACCCTAGCAGTTGCAACTGGTGGGCTGTAAGGGGTTAAGAACTTGGCTTGACTAAGCCCGCCAGCCACAACATTTCCAATATTATCAATAACAGATGGCTTTATTCCAGCAACAGTGTTCGCATAAGAATTTCAAATTTGTTGGATTTCTCGCCGAGCTTGCCTCTCACGAAAAGTTAAGTCTTTTTTTATAAAGATAGTTCCAAATTTCACGGATTCCCGTTTGATCCCCACAGAGTAAAAGAAGTCACGTATTATATCAATATCAGCCAGATTTTGGTCGTAGGCTACCCCAAAATCGTCCACATTGTTCCGTTTTTTCCGGATTTTTGCAGCTTCGCGATTTGCATCAAAAACAGCCTGTGAGACAGCAGCAGAAATATTGGCAGTCAGTTTTTCAGGTCCAGGCATGAAACCAAATCCGTAAATTTAGTTTCAAGCGCACTGAGGCGGGTAGAAATAGCTTCAAATTTGGCAATGACGGCGTTATTTGACTCCGGTGATATTGGAGTTTGCGGTATCTTCATCGCTTGCAGGTCTTGGCGCAAGGTGGCCAATTCCTCGCGAATTTCATGGATTTCCGACCGACAGTTCTTGCAGAGAAATACCAGCGCCATTCGTTTCCCCGGGGTGGTATAAGACCGCACAGAGTTCAGGGGTAGACCGGAGCACGCATCGGCATGAAATTGACGGTTGCATGCATGGCAGGAAATTGTAACGTCCGCTGAGGCAAGTTTGACGTTGCATTGACCGCAGGTTGAAATCATGCGCCAATTAAAAATAAACCTTGAATTAAAAATAAACCATGAATAAAAAATAAACCCTGAATTAAAAATAAACCCAGAATAAAAAATAAACCCTGAATGCATGCTGAAGCATGCTACGTGATACGATACAGATGTACAGATTGTATAAATAATGTATAAAGATGTATAAAGATGGACTGACAACACATGCATAATAATTAGGCGGATGGGTTTGAAGACAAATTTGCCAAAAAAAGCGTAAAAATGATATTTTTGGCAAATATTGGGAGAAAGGAATTCAATTTTACTAGATTCTGGGGGGATGGGTTTTGAACATTTTTGTGTTACTTTATGTCTGACAAAGAAAGGGAAATAAAAACGCCATTTCTTTACAAATTTTGAAAATTTTATCAAGATTAGTCAAAATTATAATGATTTTTGTTTCAGAACAGTGCTTCAGAAAAAATATCACTGATTTTTTATTAAAATTTTTGATTGATTTTTAACCGAAAATCGTGCACTATTGCGTGTTATCGCCTATGTATGTTGAAAATAACATATCCACAAAATTCTGCAGCCTTTCTTGTACGTATATGCACTCAGCTGCACTATCCTTCAGTCGCTGGGTTGATTTACATAAAAATGTTTGATGCCAGTACAAAATAATTTTCATGGTCAATTTCACACATTCATACAAGTGTTCTTGTAATTTTCTTGTACGTAGCTGGAAAACACAGTCACAACTTTTGCAGCATAATTTAGTGAAATTTCTTTCATATAGACGCTTATGCAGTCCACAGAAGTGCATTGTTTTCATAAAATCCAATAATTTTTTTAGGTAAAAATTTGCAAGAATTTTTGTTCGGTAATAGTACTAAATGATCTTTTAAAAATCTAGACGAGATTGATCTTTGATTTTTCATTTCTATTTTTGATTTTGCAAAAAATCGGTTATTCAAAAATCAGCTGTGCCTGTGTGAGTGACTACAAACAGTGCTGCGAGCCAAAATTTGAAAATTGAAAAAGTTTCACGTCTGCATTTATCGTCTTTCCTTTATTGTGCAAATTTTTGACTCGATCGCAATCGGCAGCTGGGACCCAGGTCCAAAAAAAGTAGTCAATTTTGCTACGCAAAAATGTAAGGTTTGCCCACACGTTTCACTTTTTCAAAAATTAGACCTTTCCTAGGACTGCATATTTCCGTTGAAAAAGTTACCAAAAGCCATATTCAATTTTTTAAGAAATAAAATCAAAAATTTGACATTTTTGAAGATTTATCAGCTTTTTAGGTTTTTCATTTTTGATTTGCTATTTTCACGGCTAAATAACTCAGCAAAGCTTCAACGTATTCTTATGATTATTACATCAAATTAAAGCTAAGAAACCGCATATTTCAGAGATATGAGTAATCATTTTATATAGAAACAAAAATTTTTTTGCTATGGCTACAAAATTGTCGAAAAAATTGGAAAATTTTTTATCACAATATGCACATCAAATGAAAGCTTTCTTTATTTTGAACAACTTTCCTTCGAGACATTATTGTCAAAAATGTCGCTGAAAAAAATTAAACGCCAAAGTCCGTTCCCCTGAGCGCTACCTTAAGGTGGTACTAACGAATGTGCAGTGTTTTTCAACAGGCTAGTATTCAATAAATAATTAACTTTAGAGCATAATTTTTATATCGTTAGATCGTTTATATCGTTAAAAAGCGCTACTTTTTTTCTACATTTAAGCAAAGTTTTATTGCATAACTAAAAAGATGATTTGTATGGCAAGTGTTAAAATTAGGCCAACTTGGCCTTTTTAGCACTTTGACATCTGGCCACTTTTTGAAAAGTTTAAAGAACAAAAACATGGTAAAAATGGCACAAATTATCTAGACCCAACATGCACGATTTTATGATTTGTAAATTATAAAGTGAAATATACGGTTTCAAAGAAAAAGTGTCTATTCACACTCAACTTTCGGGTTCTATATCTGCGCAAAAATATAAACAATTTGAAAAATTTTCGTTTAGGGTCTAGAAAATTTGCAAAAGTTTATTCAAGTTTGTTTTTGTGTTGATGCGCTGCGTATGCGCTTAGAAAAGTGGCTAAAACTGTTAAATTTCCATTCTTCTGTCGTGTAGTTTGGCTTGTTGGCTTGGCTTGCTCCTAAAAATTTTTCACATGATCCCGCTAACTTAATTTGCCATTTTGTGTATATGAATTAATTCTTTACAGACTTTATTTGTAAAAAATACAGTTTTAATAAACTAATTTTTTTCCAAAATTTAAAAACCACTGCACATTCGTTAGTACCACCTTAAGGTAGCGCTCCAAATAACTTCCATGACTTTATTATCTTATCGACGTAGGTTCTAACTAGAATAACTTTCGTTTAAATATATTAAAGCCTTCTATAAAGCTTGGTTTTTGAGTAAGTTTCACGTTCCCAGCTGCCTTATTTTAATTTTTTATGACCGATTGAAAATTTATATTTTCGCTAAATGAGTACAATTTTTCAAAAGGCATAACTGAGCGAAACGTTGCTCAAATTTTACGATCTATAGCTTAAACTGTAGGCAATTATGTTGCCGAGGTGTATCTTTTCTTATAACTTTAATTTTAATTGTTTTGGCTCTAAATACACTAATTTTTCAAAAATCAGTCAACTTTAAAACACTACAGAATTTCACCAAAAAACAGAAATCAATATCTCCAAACATGGTACAAAGGCATCTACTTATTTTCCAACTTTAAGTCAAATTTGAGAAAAAAACATGACATAGAAGAAGAGAGCTACCACGAATCAAAAAAGGCTATTGCCGATCAAAAAAACCTAGGGTTTGCCCACGCAAACGACGGTGTCAAAAAGTACAGCGTATTTTTTAGTGCAAATAACCGTTGAGAAATGTTGGAGAAGCCAAAAAGTAGCTAACAAAAAACTAGCTTGAAAAATAGTGTATTTTTGTCAATGTCGCTAACGTAATTTAGAAAAATATTTTAAAAAGGTTTGCCTACACAAATGAATTTTTAAAAAAGTTGCAGTCACCTATTCGCTGCGGAAAACCGTTATCAAAATAAAAAAGCCATATACAATTTTTCAGGAAATCCATTTTAAGATTTTGCCACACTAAATTCAGTTCAAAAAATAAGTTCAACAAGACTACATGTTATGTATGTCAAACGAAAACTATTTAACTGCTGAACAACCTTTCTTCAAGATCAACCTTCAAAGACGTAAAAACGTGACTGAACTCTTTTACTGCCCAAAGTCAGTTATTCGGAGCGCGACCTTAAGATGCGATCACAGTAGGCGCATGCGCTAAATGTACTGGCCTACATATAATCATTCATCTCTCAAATAATGTTATTATTACAGCTAATATTGTGGCAAAGTTGCAAATGATTAAGTATGCTTATTTAGCTAAACAATGCTTGGGAAACAGTGACAATGAACCATCAGTATGCTAGTGCCGTGTTTTATCAAAAACTTGTGAATAGCATAAACGTTTATGACTTTTTTAATAAAACTACATAGACAAGAAAGTATCGCTGCACAACAAGCTTTAGCTGACTTCTGGTCAGTTTACTTAAGGGGGCGCTCCGGGAATCAAGGATTTGGGCCGTATTTTTTTAAAACAGCCAAAATGACCTATCATTCTTAAAGGAAAGTTGCCCAAAATACTATTTCTGGTGTTTTGACGTGCATATCTCTATAGCAAAAAATTTGGAAAAAATTGGACAATTTACTGATTTTATTCGACTTTTACACAAATTTAGCAAGTAAGCCAGTGCATCAACACTTTTTGAGGTTTTCCAAACAGACGATACGTAGATTTTATTAGTTGTAATGAAAAATTAAAACAATTTTATTGCGTTCTGTGCAAAAAAATTGCACAAGAAACCATTTTCAGAAGCAGCAGACTCAAATATATGCTGTGTGAGTGAATACAAAACCAATTTTTTGGCATTCGATTATAAAATGCTGGTAAGATATTTTTCTACAAAATTTTGCACAATTATAGTCTTAGGCTCTGCGCAGTTGAACAATTTTTTAGTTTTTTAACTAAAGCTTAGAAATTTTTTTATATGAATTTTATTGCTCAGAGTTCGACTTCGAAACACATAATGTCATTTTTTATCCAAATCCGGCATAAATGTTAAAAACCAAAATTATGCTCAACTAGAAAAGCACATAAGCTACATTTTGGTATATAAAGTGTGACTATACGCAAAGTAATAAGCAGAGTTATCGTTTGCCAAAAATTCACTCACGTTTGGTGCTCTGGGAGTCACGTGACATGATCACGGCGTTTAAAATTTTGCCTCCAGTGTTTTTTTGTGCCATAGTACATATATGTGTAGTAAAGTTTGACATTTGTCAATTTTTTTTGCCAATTTTCGATGTAACACCCGATTCCCGGAGCGCCCCCTTAAGGGTCGATTCATACTTACAGCCGTATGTCCGTTTAGCCGACAGAATGACGAAATAACGACGTCACATGCGCTGGCTGATCCACTGCACTAGGCTGCTAGTGACGTCATTCTGCAGGCTGAACGGACATACGGCTGTAAGTATGAATCGAGCCTAAGGGGGTAGTGTCGCGAAAGAAGTCGATTTTGCGCGACTATAAAACTTTTTCCGTGAAAGATAGGTCATTGTTCTTTATATATTCTAAAAATATGTTTTAAGGCAAATATTTTCGCCAAGTTTCAGAAAAATTGATACAGCATAAAGTTAGCAGTGAAGTCGCAAAGTCGGAAAAATGACGTTTTGAAAAACTATTCACATTCGATAATTTCGCCACAATTATTAATTTGTTTGTCTAGTTTGTTTACGCAGACTGAAAGGACATATGTTGTAGTTTATGCACACAAAATTTATTGCAAATTGCTTGATCGGTTGCGGAGTAATACCTGTTGGAACTGTGAAACTGTGCGGAAACTGTGAAGAACTCATAGCAATAATGATAAATTGTGAAAAATCTAGACGCGTATTTTAAAATCAAAAGAAAAACGAACCTTTGTTTTTCGTTTTACTTAATTGTGGCAAAAACTTGTGCGTGGACACGTTAAATCTGATATCTGGCTTAATTTTTTGAAGTTTTATGTTTCTATTGTGTGATGTCTGGCTTACAAATTGTGATTGGTTGAAACTTGGTAGATATTGGACGTGCCTTTCCTTACTGCAAGGCTCATCACATAAACATATAAATTTCAAAATTATAAAACTAAGCCTAAGCCTCAGCCTAAGCCCAAACTAAGCCCGATAATAACCCTGGGACTAAGCCTGAGCCTAAGCCTAAATCCTAATCGAAGGCTAAATTTGAGTATTTTGGAAAACGCACACGCACACTCACACGTGATGAGCCTTGCAGGAAGGAGAGCTCAATAGATATTGGTAGTCCAGTGTCTGGCAGTAATTATTTAATACAATATAGCATTGGACTAGTTTCTCAGTGAACGTACAATTTCAACGCAAAAAGCTCTCATTTTGCAGCCTATGAGCAAAACTGCTTTGGCGACACTACCACCTTGAGTGGTTGTGGAGTAATGCCTGTTTGAACTGTAAAACTGTGCGTAACCTGTAAAGTACTCACAGCAATAATGATAAATTGTAAAAAATTTAGACACTTATTTTGAAATCAAAAGAAAAACGAACCTTTATTTTTCATTTTTCTTAATTGTGGCAAAAAATTGTGCGTCAAAACATTACATGTACTTCACAAGCCGCCCCCCCCCGAAATTTAATTTTTCCCAAGTGAAATTTTACACAAGGGTCCCCCTTTGGTTTCTATCGCCCGGCCTGTATTTACAAAATTTTAACAAAATTTAGACGAAATTTAGACAATATCACAGGAAGAAAGTGTTTGAATGTTTTTAACATGTTTTTTGCACTTTCGATTAACATGCTTTTAACATGTTTTTAACATATTTTAACATATTTTAACATGTTATTAACATGGTTTTAACATCTTTTAACATGTTTTTTGAATAGTGTTAAAAACATGTTAAAAAATTTTAACATCATTTTAACATGTTTTTCGCATCAAATTCACTCAAAATTAAGATGATTTTAACATATGTTAAAAACATGCTAAAAGTATGCTAAAAAGTTTAGCATGATTTTAACATGTTTTTTTGCATCTTTTTCGCATATTCTAAAAAGTTACGAAAAAGATGTTAAATCTATGCTAAAAGTTTTAGCATAAATTTAACATGTTTTTAACACATGTTAAAAATATGTTAAATTTGTGCAAATTTAATGCGAAAAACGTGTTAAATTGATGTTAAAATTTTTTAACATGTTTTTAACACTATTCAAAAAACATGTTAAAAGAAAAACCATGTTAATAACATGTTAAAATATGTTAAAAACATGTTAAAAGCATGTTAATCGAAAGTGCAAAAAACATGTTAAAAACATTCAAACACATTCTTCCTGTGTATTCGGACATTTTTAATGTCTTAATTTTCAGTGAAAACCCTCCAAAAATGATTCCTTGAAATTGAGACAATTTTAAGACACTATAAAAGGAAATTAAGATGTCCAAAACTCATCTTAAATTTACCCCATTTCTGTCTAATCGGTTGTGATATATATACAGCTACCACAATAGCATGTTCTATATATATAGAGCTTGTCATTACAGTCAGTATATATGTGACTATTGTAACACCATTCAGTAAAGTCTAGTCGCATCAGGTTGTATAGGCTTTTTATAGAAAAATAAGACATCTTAAAAATGTCCGAATTTTGTCTGAATTTTGTCTTAAATAAATTCCAATTTTTGAGAATAGTTTCACAAATTTTTCGGACAAAATTTAGACATCCGAATAACCAATTGTATACCAATTGTAGACATCACAATAACCAATAACCAAAACTGTCCGAAATCGCTACGAAAGATGTACATATAGAAAGCTCCTAATAACCTCCGAAATACCTCCGAAGTGTAAGACGTGATTCAGAGAAAATTCGGATCACCGGTTTTCCTGTGTTTTGATTCTAAAACATACTTTTTTGAAAAAAGTACAAAATTTATACAAAGTTTGTACAAAATTTATACAAAATAAGTACGACTTTTGTACAAAATTTAAACAAATTTTTTACAAAATTCAGAAATTTTATTGTGGTTTTAGTTGCCATTTTAGCGATGTGCGTTTACATACAGCACTTGCCTCGAGCTCTGAGCCAATCAGATTGGAGCATCGTCACGTGACCAGACGGCTTCAATTTTTGAATAATTGTACTACTTTGTTTTAGCCTAAGACTAAGCCTAAGCTAAGCCCTGAGCCTAAGCCTAGGCCTGAGGCAACCTGAGCCTAGAAAGGAAATTTGAGGCAAGTGCTGTATATAGACAAAAGTGCCTGATGCCTGTAGTATCAGTAAAATAAATAAATAAATTTATACAAAAAATCTACGAAAATCATACAGAAAAGTTTGAACGGGATGTACAAAATTTGCATAAAATTTATACAAACTTGCACTCTGAGTACAAAATTTATACAAAATTTGTAAAAAAATTTTGCAAAAAGGTACAAAATTTATACAAACGGTGGCCGGAAAGTGACGAACAAAAAATTTTCAAATTTTCACTTTTTTTACATTGAAAATGTGTTTTGGAGCACTTTTGGAAAATTTTTTTGTTCGTCACTTTCCGGCCACCGTTCGTCACTTTTCGCAAACGACGAAGCTCGTCGTACGCCGACGAACAGACAACAAGATTTATTTACATCCGAAATCATTTCAGAAGCCTGCTCACCAAGATGTGTTACGTGCAACGCCGACAATTTCAATAAATTGATTCATTCATTCGGTGCAGGTTCGGCAGAAGGAGAAAAATTGAAACTCATGTTTTTTCATCGTAAAATCATTACACGGACTAACACATCTAGAAGTTTAGGCTGAACCTCTTTTAAAAATTTCTGGCTACCCCCCTGGAGGCTGGGACCGCCTCTGATCTGCATTATGCTGGTCATCATGAACAAACGATCCTGTTGTATCTTTCAAAACTGAAACATTGCTTTTCAATCAGTTTCTTTTGAAAGGAAATGAAAACCAGGGAATCGGAATTTTCTGTAAACGTTTACATTTGTTGCAGATTTTCAGATGTTTTTTGCCCTTTCCATTCAGAGACATTTTGCAGACTTTCGGAGGAATTTTAGATAAGTTCAGGGGGAAGTGCACAGAATTTCACCCAGTACTCAGAGACTCTGAATTTTATATACCTTAAAAAAGTTACTTGCTTTTCAGATTAATTTCAGATACATTTTACACGAGTTTCAGAGAAAATTCACATTGTTTTTCACATCTGTTTGTCTGTTGGTATTTTTTTGTTCCCCTTTTTCAACCTTACATCTACATCAGTTACAGTTTTTTTTCAGAGTTATGAGTACCTTATGCTATCTTAAAACCCGCTCATGTTAACTAAAACAAAATTGTCATCTCTCTTCGAAGAAATTTAGACATCCGAATAACCAATTGTATACCAATTGTAGACATCACAATAACCAATAACCAAAACTGTCCGAAATCGCTACGAAATAGAAAGCTCCTATTTATACAACAAAATTTAAACAAATTTTATACAAAATTCAGAAATTTTTTTGTGGTTTTAGTTGCCATTTTAGCGATGTGCGTTTACATACAGCACTTGCCTCGAGATCTGAGCCAATCAGATTGGAGCAACGTCACGTGACCAGAGGGCTTCAATTTTTGAATAATTGTACTACTTTGTTTTAGCCTAAGACTGAGCCTAAGCTAAGCCCTGAGCCTAAGCCTAGGCCTGAGGCAACCTAAGCCTAGCCTGAGCCAAAGGAAATTTGAGGCAAGTGCTGTATATAGACAAAAGTGCCTGATGCCTGTAGTATCAGTAAAATAAATAAATAAATTTATACAAAAAATCTACGAAAATCATACAGAAATGTTTGAACGGAAAGTACAAAATTTGCATAAAATTTATACAAAATTTATACAAACTTGCACTATGAGTACAAAATTTATACAAAATTTGTAAAAAAATTTTGCAAAAAGGTACAAAATTTATACAAACGGTGGCCGGAAAGTGACGAACAAAAAATTTTCAAATTTTCACTTTTTTACATTGAAAATGTGTTTTGGAGCACTTTTGGAAAATTTTTTTGTTCGTCACTTTCCGGCCACCGTTCGTCACTTTTCGCAAACGACGAAGCTCGTCGTACGCCGACGAATTTATTTATTTACATCCAAAATCATTTCAGAAGCCTGCTCACCACGATGTGTTACGTGCAACGCCGACAATTTCAATAAATCGATTCATTTATTCGGTGCAGGTTCGGCAGAAGGAGAAAAATTGAAAATCACGTTTTTTCATCGTAAAATCATTACACGGACTAACACATCTAAAAGTTTAAGCTGAACCTCTTTTAAAAATTTCTGGCTACCCCCCATGGAGGCTGGGACCGCCTCTGATTTGCATTATGCTGGTCATCATGAACAAACGATCCTGTTGTATCTTTCAAAACTGAAACATTGCTTTTCAATCAGTTTCTTTTGAAAGGAAATGAAAACCAGGGAATCGGAATTTTCTGTAAACTTTTACATTTGTTGCAGATTTTCAGATGTTTTTTGCCCTTTCCATTCAGAGACATTTTACAGACTTTCGGAGCAATTTTAGATAAGTTCAGGGGGAAGTGCACAGAATTTCACCCAGTACTCAGAGACTCTGAATTTTATATACCTTAAAAAAGTTACTTGCTTTTCAAATTAATTTCACATTTTACACGAGTTTCAGAGAAAATTCACATTGTTTTTCACATCTGTTTGTCTGTTGGTATTTTTTTGTTCCCCTTTTTCAGCCTTACATCTACATCAGTTACAGTTTTAAGAGTTATGAGTACCTTATGCTATCTTAAAACCCGCTCATGTTAACTAAAACAAAATTGTCATCTCTCTTCGAAGAAATTTAGATCCGTTACGTACTCATAATGTATGTACATACTACAAGTTTCTGTCGTTTAACCGAAATACGTATATTTTTGAATTTTTCACACTGGTTAGGCTTTAAATGACCTGAATAGGCCTCAGCCTAACCTCTCGCCTTTTTTCTCTCTGATTTGAATTTGATTATCTATGTCGCTATTCGCCAATTGAACCACCATATGTCTGTTTTGTTTGTTTTTTTGTTTTTGTTAGTTTTCTTTTTTTATGATGCACATATATATCTTGTGCTTATTAAACTTTTTACAATGTCATGGTGTGACTACAGTGTTTTTTTTTTCGTCAAAAATTCTGCGTCGTCTGACGCACATGCCCAAATTTTTTTGCGTCATTTTGAAAAAAAGTGCGCAGAGCGGTTATAATGCTATCTATGCACGAGTTTTAGGTGAAAATCACTTTATTATGGCAATGGCCGTCCTCAATTACGATTTTGAGATTTCAAAAAAATTTTATGAAATAATTTTCAATTCTACATTTAAAAAATTTCGGGGGGAATGGCTTTTTGATTTTTTGTAATGGGTTAAAATGCACTGTTTCAATATTAACATAAAAATGTGAATTTATTGAAAATGGAAGACCATGTTGCCAGAAGTTGCAGGGGTCTGGGGGCGGCAGCCCCCAGGAAAAAAATGGGAAAATTTTTTATTTTTAGTCTAAATTTGATCAATTGGAAACGTATCGAAAAGTTTTTTCGACCAGGCAAGAAAAGCGAGGACGAGGACCGAGGACCCTTGTGTAAAAATCCACTGCTTGACTTATCTCAGTTCCCCTGGAGACGGCAACTTTACGCCAAATTAGGTTGGCAGGAACTGAGCTATTAACACTGTAAACACGCAGCTAGTTTCAGAAGATATATGTAATAGAATTCTCCTATTCCACATTTTGATACTAGCGCGGCAATCATCTAAATATCTATCGGCATTAATTGATGCTTTTAAGACACTTGCTGGGTGTGGCATGGTTCGACAGTTCTAATTTGTTCTAATTGGCATTTGTTCTAATCATATGTAATCTTAATCATATAACTAATCATAATAGGTTGTAAACTGTCATTGAACCAGTTGTAGCTGTATATGTGGTAGTTCAGAACAGGACCCAGTCAGGTCCCGGACCCAACTAGTTCAGAGTAGGACACCGCTACAGACTAGTTCACATCGGGACCCGCAAAAGTCAGACTTACACAAAAGATGCCTGCGCACGCATGACCAGTTTTGTCATGTTTGTATATATAATTGCCTCACTTGTACTTTCAAGTATTGTGAGTGTTGGACGCTGCTTAAGTTCGGTTATCACCCGGTAATGGGTGATAAACGATGGTATCTTGTTTCGCCTATATCAAAATTTTAACGCGTTAACACAAATTACAATTTTAACTTTAATGAACTACGTAATTATCGACTTAATAGATTATAAAGACATTGAAATTATACAAAACTCGTTTATAAAGTTGTTGTTTGAAAAGTTAGGGCAAAAAACTACGTTTCAACCATTTCTTGTGAGGGTCAGTTTTCAGTGTAATAACTTCGCAGCCGTTTGAATTTATAAGTTACACTTACATGAGCAATTACACCACTGGTCTGCTTTTGATACTTTTATGTTAAACCGCCTCTTTGTTAAGTTGACGGTCCCGATCTGAACTAGTCCGTAGCGGGGTCCTGCTCTGAACTAGTTGGGTCCGGGGCCTAACTGGGTCCTCTCCCTGCCCGACCCCCCACATCCACACATAGAGCTTTAAACGTTTCACACAACGGAAAATTTTTAAATTTTTTAGTTTTGCCGCAGTTTTTGAAAATTTTTCTAAAATTTCCCCCCCGAATCCCCCTTTCTCCCCACTTTTTCCCCATCTCCCCTCCCCCTCCCTCCCCCCCCCCAGAAAAAGCCCGCCCGGGGGGCGCCACGCGCCCAAAAAAAGCAGGGAATTTCGGAAAAAAAGTGCGGCGTTTCGCACTTTTTGACGCAAAAAAAACACTGGTGTGACATATTTGTTTTTCAATGGCAAGTAAACATTTTGTCCGTCTATCTGTAAATAGGTTAAATTTTATAGAAAATTCATGTAAAAGTTATCTGAAATTAATCTGAAAAGCCGTATGGGTGAAATTATCTGAATTTTCCCCGAATTTCTCTGAAAATTATCTGAAATTTTTCTGAAAGTCTGTAAAATGTCTGTCTAATCTAGTATACTTAGATATAAAAAACAACATGCTGGCACGTCCGCGCTGCTCTCCTGTTCCGGGCTAGCTCGAGGACGGGCTGACTAAACGAAACTCGCAGAGGATATCAAAGTCAGGGGCGTGCTAATGTGTCTCTGAATGGAAAGGGTGAAAAAACGTCTGAAAAACCCTTAATCGGAAAAACTTCACAGAAAATTCAGATTCTTAGTTTGCCTGTGAGACCAAAAAGAGCGGATCTGAAGTTTCAAGCGAATTGCTTTCGTAGTTATTATGTATAAATGTCAGATTTTATGTTATTTTATCTAGAAAAACTTTCCAAAAGCTTTCAACGGATACACACGTCATGAAAACAGTATATAAATGCAAACCTTCAAACAAACTTCAACCTAGCAAACCACGTATTTTTTTTAAATTTAGAAAAGACAGGCACATAAACAGGTAAGGACATCAAGTTAACTGGAAAAGAAAAGAAGAGACATCAGGAAAGGAAAAGCCTTCATGTAAGGCGATGTTCGGTGGATGTGCTACTCCTAAATCGCTCCTCTCGTATATAAAGAGAGTGGAGCTTTTCACTGGAAAAAAGCCAGCCCTGAGCGGTGCAAACTGGGACTGCCAAACGAAACCAGTTTACCATTCGTTTCACCACAAGGACAGGGCTGTAATAAAATTTCACTCCACTCTGTAGGAAAAATTACTTTGTGTATATGCATGGATCTATATTTTTTAATTTCAGACGATCGTACAATTATATCGTGATGAGCGAGCCAGTGGATATCAAGACTGATGGCAAGGAGAGCCCTGGGATTCCGGTCAGTGTCAGCAGTGAAGGCTCGCTAGCCGACGAGGTTCCAGAATTATTGGCCTCTCGGTTCTTGGGCACGAAACAGCCCCGGTTTGCTTTGGGAGCAGTTGCTAACGGTGACAACGATAACGAGTCGTCTGCAGCTACAGAGCCGGAAACATTTGACTCTGTTCCTAAAAATCCTAATATTTCGAGACCTAAAGCTATGCGGTAAGATTTTATGCTGATGTTCGGGTAACTTTGTGAATGATTTTGTTTTTGTGCGAAATTAAAGGCATAATTCTGCGTCATGGTTAATTGTCTATTGGTGTTCAGTTGTTTTCAGTATTTCATGGAACCTACATTTTCTTCTCCCGTTCAGGTTCTGTGTTGCAGTCGTATATATAATTATTGAATGTTTCTGTTTGGTGACTTTCCTCACTATTATAATAATTTGTGTTAAACTAATACCGATTCATACTTACCTCCTCATTTGCTAAATGCATAATAGTATAAATACCTGCCTCGGCTAAAAGATTCATACTTACTTCCTTGTTTGCAAAATACACATATATAGATAAATATTTCATCTAAAACAATTAGTGCTAGCTAATTTAAATCTGTTAAAAGTGTCCGTTGAGCTTGATGATACCTTCCAGTAGTAATCGACGCGGTAAACATAGAAAATAGTGGATTCACATCACATATCTAGAAAGACTAAGCCACGTCTGCGGACGGTACATACATACGGAGTCCGGACAAAAACTATTGGCACAAGTAAGTCCTATATCCGGCACTTTTCTTTGAATCTGGCACCATTATACCCGAACAGCGCCGTATAATATGTTATGAAGGCACTGCGCCTGCGGGAATAAAGTAGCTCTTCTGGGTAATGACTAATGACACTGGCCCTTTTCCAGAACTCTTCAGGGGTTTCGGGGATGCTTCTTCCTTGCGCTCCTGCTCAAATGTTATCTATATAAGTCTTACTGTTTCTCCATGCATTTAATGGTATGATATGAATCGGTGTTATTTCAAAAGCACGTGGTCGCTGTTAGAATCACATGTAGCACGTCATGTGTCTGTCCTTAGGGTTTCAGGTACACGTTTGCTCGAACACGAGGGAAAAGCTTGGACTACACGGCACTGTTGTAAGCCTAGCCAGTGTTTGCCGTGATTGTTGGCTGTGGCCATAGATTGATTAGTTCATGTACTACCTACCTTGTATCACTATCTGCGCTTGCATGTTGCATCCATTGTTTGATGATAACTATATAGTACTAAAGTCTGACCACAAATGCTGGACACTAAGTACGAAAGGAACGAATTGCAAGCATCAAGAGCAGGAGTACAGCGAATAGTCACGATAATCACGCTACCTGTCTGGTTTGCTTTAGGTTCAGCAATTTCTGATCGGACTTTAGTATGTAGATTTTTACGCTGTGTGCATTTTAAGTATACTATACCAAAATGACAGAAATAGCCGTTATTTATTGATTTTGTGTTTGACTCTGAATGCCGCGCCAGAAATTTTAAATTATGTTAATGTTAGTGTTGACTGTTGAGATTTATATAGTGGAATGTGTTGTTGACAATTCGAAACGTCAGCAGAGCGGACCCAAAGTGTCTTCAGTCTGAGCGCAAAGTATTTTTTATTGAATGGTAGCTGTTTGTTTGGGAATAATTTTGATAAGCTTAGTACTTTAAACGCAACAGATGCTACGTATATACTGTCTTCAGCAACTAATACACGGTGATTTTTAAATGGACTTTGACGTAAATGATAATGCTATAGAGTGGTGAAAAGCATATCTAATGCGCTGGACATGTGAAGTTACCATGATTAGCACGCCATTGTAGAAGTAATATTATTTATTCAAAAACATGAATTTTAAGGAATACAAGAGCATTAGAACTATGCATTGAATTGGATTGAATTCATTGAATTTACATCGGTGATCGGTCCCTAATAGAGTGAAAACTCGATTACTTGGAGCACTGATAGCCTAGAAGACCCAATACTTGTTCAGAAAGTCAGAATAAATTTTATGTTTAATCTCGTTCATTTACGTACATATACGCCAAGCCCGCGTAAACGTACATCGGCTTAAGCGTGTTTCACACAATGTGGAAAAACGGTGGGAATCCCCACATGGGGTGCCCCTTGGGGCATCATGCGGCGTCGTGTGACATGGGGTGCGTCTTTTAGGCACCATGTGGCATCGTGTCACTCCCCATGGGGTGCCACATGGGGCTGTGGCATCGTGTGACACCCCGTGGGGTCATACATGTAACGGGGTCAAAATTCTGGGGGGGCTCTCCGGCCAAATTTTGGGGACCCTCCCCCCGGGTCGACCAAAAATACCCTTAATTTTGCAAAATTTTGTAAAAATTTGGCCAAAAAGCGCCATTTTTTCTAAATTTTGCCCAAATTTTGGGGACCCTCCCCCCCGGGTCCTCGATTTTGGGGGGGGGGGGAGGGTCCGCCCCCCATCCCCCCCTCATATATGCGTGGGGTGCCCCATGTGGCATCATGTGCCGTGTCGTATCCCCCGGGGATTCCCCTGAGGAAACGTATGCACACGATGGGGCATGAACACGCGGGAATTTGAATTTTTAGGCGCGTAAGCTGTCAAAATACTAATTATTTACGAATGTTTTACATTGCTTTTCGACCAATGTGCTATGTGCCTTGTAGATAAATTACGTAAAAAAATTATAAAAAGTGTTTTAGTTTTGTAGCTTAATTTGATCGACTTTATGAGCTGTGTACTCTTATAAGCCGTGATAAACTAACAAAAGGTGAAAGAATTAACTTAAATGATTGAGTTTGAGCCCCAAAATCGTCCTTCAAACATTTGTATAAAGTCAGGTCAACAGTGCTCACTAATTGGCTGCCGCATGTGGTGCCACATGAAAAAACGCACGTCGAGCGATTTTAATTTTCCCCACGTGGGGCGCCCCATGGTGTGTCACACGGTGCCACATGGTGCCTCATGGCGCCCTACGGGGTACCCTATGGGGTGTCACACGATGCCACATGGTGACACAAGGGTACCCCACGGTCACGGTCATACATGGGCGTGGGGGGTTTTCACCCCCCCCCCCCCAGAAGGCATCGGCACCCCCCCAGACAGGTGCCTCACCCCCCCCCCCGAATGCTTTTGAGGTACTCATGACGGACAAAATTAGTGGCTCACGAAGGTAAAATGGTGGCTCACGGAGCAAAAAAGCAAAAATGTGCGAAAAAGTTGCTCCGCACCCCCCTCCCCGGTGGCTCACCCCCCCAGAATCGACCATCTGCCCACGTATGGTCACGGATCCCAAAAACTTCTTACTGCTGAAGGTTGGATACCGAATGTTTGCTGTTTCTGTGCACAGGAATGAGGAGAAGGATACTGTATTTACTCCTACCACCTTAGCACGTCTCTTTTAGTAGCCAGTGACTCTCATAATCTTGATTAGAAGTTGAGTCTTTCCCTGAACTGTGCTAACCCTCAGTTAGTGCCCTTCCCGTTAAACTTTCTGAAAATGCAGCAGACTTGAAAAATGGAAGCTCACAACACAACTTTTAGTAGATATGTTGAGATGATCACAGATCACTGTATTGGGGAACTGTAGAAACTTTGCTTTGCTGATGTACATTTATACTACTTTGAAACAAGTCTGCTGACGCCAGCCCAAATAGTCCATTCGACAATTATTCGTATATGCGCAAAGTATATATATATATATATATATATATATATATATATATATATATATATATATATATATAAAATAAATAATGTATATTATATACCTATTGCGTGCTATATGTATATAACTCAAAATTTGGAAATGATAATGTGTTTGACATGAAACTACACTGTTACGTGTACGACTGCGTAGTTTTTTTATTGCAGCACATGTTAATGTGTTAATAGTTTCTAGAATGAAACGTGAACAGCGAACAAGTTGCCGTCATGAATTTATAGAAAAGTGAAGGATTCACATTTTGTAATATACTGATGTTAGAACTTAGAATGTACATTCGTAATGTTAAGAGTGTTAGAAAGATTTTCATGTGCAATATGTATATATTTTAAAAAATGCCGATAACTTGATTTTACAGTTGACTGAAATTTTGGCTGCTATTTAGTCGGTTTTACACACACGTCAGGTCTGTGACGACAATGTTTTGTTGCGTAGGTTTCTGTAGTATATATCTTGGATTTTTTTAAGTGTTTATATTTATTTTCCAGTATTTTTATAATAAAAGTAGTAGACTTAGACTGTAAACCAGTGGCGTAGGTTGTAGTGAAAAATTCGGAGGGAATAGTTTTAGATTTTTGAAATGTGTTGAAATGCACTTATTTGTAATTTTTGCGCAAATACTTCACATTTTGTCCAAAAACATTGTAAATTTCTTCTAAAATTGTTGCTACGAAATAGACAATGGGCGGGCCGGCGAGGGTGTAGAACTGTAGAATCTAGCGAGTGTGAAAGTTTTACGGAGATTTTTCAAATTGCGGACAGTATGTGGATAAATTTAATACGTTAACACAGCCAAAATACCTATTCTAGGGTTGGTGCTGGCGTGCCAACCTTGACAGTCGGATTACACGTGGATATGCCTTCCTATAATAGCAAGAAATAGCCATAAATTTGCAGCGGTCTGAGGGCGATCGCTCCTGGCAGAAATTGGAGAAATAATTTATTTTTAGGCTGAATTTGGTCTGTTGGACGTATCAGATCTATAGTTTTTTCTGGCCGGATCCCGAAAAACGAAAGGGGCCCTTGTGTAAAATTTCGAGGAGAATTGCTCACCGTTCTTCCACTTAGTTACGTCGCTGCTGTGATCAACAGCTTTTTGTTTGTTTTTATCTGTTACAACAATGAATTTTTTTTACAAACGTTAAGTATTATTTTTGAAAAATGAGTTACGATTTCAAACATAATAACTATATATATTATAACAGAAATATTTATATATGTCCACGTTTCAGGATGTGTGTATTTTATGAATATTGTGTTGGCGGTTTAACCCGTATGATTTTTGATTATTTTATGCAATTATTCAGGTATATATAATCTTTTTTTACTAGTTTATATATGTATACGTGCATAACTACGCAGGTTATATATATACATCAGGCGTGGATCCAGAACCAGGATGACATGTCGGGAAAGAGGGGCTTGCATTTTTTGAAATTTTTCTAAAATTTCTTCATCGGCAGAAAATTTTTTAGTTGGCTCGTAAACAACCAAACCTTTTCATACGATTCCACTCCGAAAAATGTTCGGAGGGCGAAGGGGGCAGTCAAACGTTGTAATGACCCTTAGGCCCGGTTCACACAGACTTACTTTTTAATTTTGTAAAAGTGTTCACACAGGCTTACTTTTTACTTGAGGAAGATCGCATTCAGTTGGCTGGCGCTTGTATGTCAAAAAGCAAGTGTAATCAATAAAAATGAAGCCCAATAGGCGGAGCTTTTGTTAAAGCATTCTGATTGGTTAGATTGCAAAAGTAAAAAGTAGAACGCGTTTCTAAAGGCCGAAAGTAAAAAGTAAAAAGTACGTTCTGTATGAACCGAAATTTTTACTTTTGGCCCACTGGCATATTTTTAGCCAAAATTTTATGGGGGGGGGGGGTCGCGGTGGGGGGGGGGCGTCGACCAAAATGGGGGGGCGCACCAATTTCACGATAAAACACTAATTTTTACAGGAAAAAATGGTTATTATACGTTAAATGTTACGTTTTCATACGGTATTATAGGTACGCTAATACTAAAATACTAAATTTAGCCAAAAAGGACTTAAAAGCCGACGAACACGACATCGCTACAGCTAAAAATTCGCTAAAACGTCCTTCCGGAAAAATTTTTGGGCTATGGGGGGGCACCCCATCCGAAATGGGGGGGGGCTCCGGACCAAATGGGGGGGCGCCCCCCCCCCCAGCCCCCCACTAAAAATATGCCAGGCCCAAAAGTAAAAAGACCGGGCCTTAGTTGTGGGGCGGGGGCGGCTCAACATTACCCGTTTTGGGTGTAAAACTAAGCCTCAGAAAAGTCCGGATTCTTCCATCATTAACATTTGGAAAAGTTTGAATCAAGCCCCCAAGTTAAGTCGAGACCCCTCTGAAACCTAGATGATGATAACTATTGAGAAGTCTAAACCAACGGGTTGCAAGCTTATCCGAGAACATAGTTAATAATAAAAAATGTGTCGTAAGTTCCTAAAGCCAAACAGTAGCGACCAAATATTCAATACAGATTACTTTTTGACTTCAATAGAATGTCTGTATAATTTGAGCGCCATCTTAAAAGAGAAGACGTTATCTTATTATGGTTTTATAGTAGGCAGTATATTATCGAAGTTAAATATATAATTGCGTTAATAGTATATAGATAATTTTTATTTCAGTTTCGATCGACTTTCTATTGTTTTGCTAATATTTATTTTTTTAACTTTCTCTCACTTTTGCCTTTCTATTTGGTCCCTCATTTGCTCATCCATCATGCGGCGATACGTGTAAGTGTTGATATCGTAAAAGTTTGTTTGGAGGAGCAGTTGTTGACCAAAATACTTGTATAATATAATACATCGTTTTGCAAGTATGGTTCAATTAATTTTGGATAGGTTTCGTTGCGTCATGCTTGCAGTGCTGAGGATATTCGTCGATAAAACGGTCGTCGGTGGCAGAATGTTTAAATGCCAGATTGACAGTATTTTTGACCCTTTAATGCCCAGAGTATCACTGGCTAGACAGTCTCATTCTGACACCTTCTAGTTTTCTGGACATTGCTCGAGCTACGTGCGTCGTAGAGACATTGCGAAACCACCATTCGATAGAGAAATTAACGGTGACCAAAACATAATCAGTGTCAATTATGGGTCTAGGATGCACCGTTTTTGAGTTATAAGCGTTCAAAGTTGAGAATTTGTGAAAATTTGCGCCATCGCTCAGGCATAATATGTGCCTCACCCTAGAGTATCAACACAGCAACTGTGCGCCTGCCATAGTTGAATGCTAGAAATGAACTACGTCATTCGCTGTATCCTGTATCTGATGCACAAAAAGCAGACGGCCGGTGTTGCATTCGAATTTCATAATGTGGCCGTAACAAAATACTACTTTTGCAATGAAAAACTCATATTTGCACATTGCTGGTGGCAGTAGGAGTAAAAATTGCCGGCCCAGTGCGAAGACCTACAATTCCCCTAAAAACAGTTTAAAGATCATGTCGCTGGAATAGACTAGTCAAGTTGCATAGCCCCAGATATGGTAGTCCACAGTGGCGTAGCCAGAAAAAAATTTCGGGGGGGGGGAATGACTTTTCGATTTTTTTGAAATGTGTTAATATGCCCTTAATTGCAATTTTAACGCAAAAAACGACACATTTTAGCGTTTTTCGGTCGAAACAATGCTAATTTTCGACCATAGCAGCATCAAACGTAAAATTGGAGCTCAAAACATCGAAAATTACAAAAATTGCGGGCTGGAAAGGTTCCAGAAACTATAAAATTTGCAAATTTTTCAAAATTTTTTGACATTAAAACCTGTAAATTTACTAAGAATGTCATTTTTGTGTCAACAGTGTATTAAGCAAATACATAGCGCATAATGCAACAATATGCACTGCACATGTATATAAATGCTTTCATACAAGATAAAGGCAAGAAACACTAAGCTACAGAGTTGCAGGGGTCTGGGGGCGGCAGCCCCCAGAAAAAAATTGGGAAAATTTTTGATTTTTAGGCCAAATTCGGTCAATTAGAGACGTATCGGAAATTTTTTCCGGCCGGACCCTAAAAACCAAAGGGGGGACCCTTGTGTACAATTTCAGTCGGAAAAAATTTCGGGGGGGGG
>JASANF010001595.1:0-13835 GCA_030248245.1 Trissonchulus sp. WLG1_4 | reverse complement strand
AAAGTTACTGTGTTGATTTCAACATCTGTTGGTATGTCTGGAATTCACGGAATGGGTTTTTTCGTTTTGTCTGGTTTTCTAGAAAACAGGCAGACAATCATTATAGCGCACAATAGCTTGTGAATTCGGGGGTCCATTCCCCGCGTAAAACTCGGTTCTCCCCCACGCCCAAAAAATATTTAATATCCCCCTATTCTGTTTTATGCCGTATCTGAATTAGGTAAAAAAATAAGTCACAACCCCACCTAGAGTCTGAATTTTTCGGCTTCACATTTTATGATAATCTCCAATACAGTACATTTGCGTCAAAGTCAACAGCTTGTTTAACGAAAAGTATCATAATGAGTTTTCAAAGCACTTTATTGTATTCCCTTTTTGATTCGATATGTAATTAAATATCACGTTAACAATTTCTTTTAATTAATTATTGGGTGAAGCCAACATAATTTCACTTCCTTCTCATGTCGATAATTAAATTAGCATTTGCCTAACTTGAAAACTCTCATTATCTTCATTTTGACGTAAATTTGATGTTTTTCTGACGTATTTCCTTTCAGATGGGTTATAAAACTTGGAACAGTTAAAATTTGCAGTGCAGAAAAATTGTTGCAAAAATTTCAACATATCTTTTTTACAGTTTGAAATAATTAAACAGTAACAAAATAAGAATGTTGATTTTAAGGATAAGTTATTGATATCAGTTTTATAAAAAAATGATTTTTGAAAGTTTTTTGGTTTTGCTTGTAAGGTAATAAAGCACAGATTCACCTCTTACTTGTTTGAAAATCATGCCTTTGAATAAATACTGCTTGAAGCTAAACAAACTTGGTTTCTTTTGGTTTCAGATCTGTCTTTAATTACAACTCGTTACCAATATCGATTTTTCACTGATCAGTGATCGATATTGCAATCTCAGTCAGCTACTAATTGATTTTCATGCTTCCTTATTGACCTGCATTTCATTTAAATTCCAGTACTCCTGAAAATCAGCTAAATTGGCGGCCATAGTGGATACATCGCACCCTCCTATGGTTGTTTCCTACGTTCGGGGTTTTGGTTATGGCTCAGCCAAAGTTACTCCAGGGTCTATGGAGATAACTACTGAGCATCGCACGCCCAAAGACTATGCGGCAACCATGCCCCCCCTCTCCTGCCCCCGGAATATCCTAGCCTGCGGGCCACCTCCCCTCTACCCCTGCTACCATCTGGGAGAGTCGCCACCCTCCGACAATGGCGTCTTTTTGTCTGGCTCGCCGCGCCGCAAGACGTCCCTAGAAACTTTCCCACAGCTCGCCAGTCTAGACCCGGTGTCGCCGGCGTCAACTTCTCCAGCGGCGACTCCACCGGAATCGCCGGAAACACGCCGCGAACGCCGGCGGGGATCGGCTCGGTATCGAACCATGCCAATAACTTTGTCGGAAATTTGCGAAGCTGACGAAGAGAGTTCGCAAATTTTGGAAAAATCGACCGCCCCCAGTCGGCTGCCAAAACAGTCGCTCAGTCTGACGGACATTTCGGCGTCAAAGGCGCGAAAATTGGGGGCGCAAAGATCGCGCAGTTTTTCGCTTCCTTCGCCGGTTCGCTGTGACCGTCTCAGCCGGCTACTCGACAGTCACGATTTCCTGCCGCCGATCCCGGAGGAGAAATCGTCAGCTACCTCGAGCGGCGGCTCCCAGCCAATCAAATGCCCGCGAAAACTGGTCAGAAATCTCTCGCTGAGCCCTTGAGAACTCATAATGATTCTACTAAAGTTCGGCTCATACTTGTCCTTATCCTTGTCTCTATCGTTTTGTCCTTGAGCAATCTCAAGAGAACTATGTAGCGTGTCAAATGAGCCAAACTTTGCATGAAGGATACTTTTTAGGGTCCAGTTTAGTTTGTGCGCGAAAGTTTTTACGAAACTATTTGATTAATGCTTACCAAAAACTGACAGAAAATTGTCCTTGTCCCTATCCCTACATAAGGACAAGTATGAACCGGACTTTGGGGTTTTTTGCCAAAATTGGACATAGCGGATTAAATTAAAGTTTGTGACTAATGATGAACTCATGATTTGTGCAAAATTTCAATCTAATCCACTAAATCCAATTTGTGATAATGTTGTAAATTGATTCATACTTGCAGCCCGTTATGTACGTTCAGTTCGTCAAGATTTGCAAAATTTCGCACCATTTCTGCGCGCGATAGATCGCTCGATATACCAAAATTTTTCTGGCTGAAAAGGCTGAAGGCTGTCCGTTTGAAATAATTTGATTGTCCATTTGTCTATAACATTGTGATTAATTAATCCATACGGTTTCATAAAGGACGTCATTTACTAACTTATAGATTTACTTTATTAGTTTGCTCAAATGTTCAAATTCAATTACGTCAGTTTGGCCAAAAATTGCTAGACCATAAGATAAAACGATACGCGCGAATTCAGCCCACAGAAAACTAATTTTAATTAAGCAAAAACTAATTTTAATCTCAAAAATGACGCGGCAAATTGTGTTTCAGGTTTCTCATTTTTTTGTCAAACTTTAGTTTAAACATGTTATGGACAAGTGGACAAAAAATCGGCATAATTTGTCTTGACTATGACAATATGGTCTGCTGATGTACAGTTTTTAGGGCCAATTTCTAAAATGGATTAAACGGATTAGATGAAATTTTTTTCGACACTAAAATTTGTAAGTCTATCTCAGCATTTAAATAAGTTATTAAGCATACAAATTATAATCTGATCGGTTTAATCCAGCTTAGAAATTGGCCCTTAGCTTATACATGACTAGTGCTTCCAAATGTACAGTAATTACAGTAATTTAATTTTCAATTTAAATTATTATCACTTAAATTTGTGTACTAATATGGTCAACTGTAATTTCTTCTTATTTGGAAGTTTAATAATCTTGTAAATATACCTCCTAGTCTTATGTTACACCTTTAACGTTTACCTTGGTTTCAAAAATTTAAAGCTTATGAAGGCTAGAACGTTAATTTTGATAAAAAATCAGTGAAAAATTTTCTATATTGACTTATTAATACTTACTAATAATTAATATTATTTTTTTTAAACACGTGTTGGTAAACTTTATTGGCGTCAAAGTTTCTGTGCTACTATTTGAAAACAGCTGATGTGATAAGTTTTAATTAGTGATTACTTTTGAGCCGGTGATATTAAAATGTAATTAATTGCTGTTGCGCGTTAATTGTTTTTTTAATATAAAACATTTATGTAGTTGGTTAAACAGAGGTAACTTACCGATAAGGACGCAAAACGTTTTATTTTGTAACGAAATATGAAATTTATGACTAATTATTGTTGTTTTAAAACCAAGGGGTTTTAAGACAGGTAAAGTCAAGATTTCACGTTCATTCGTTCAACTTTCACACTCTGATAATGCCTGTTTATTTTTCATCCTCATCCACAAATTTTTCTTTATCAGGTACAAAAGAGACCAAATATGTATGTAGGAACTGTGTTAGCGGTTCCATGCAAAGAAACAGTCCAGGTCCAAACCAAAATAACTGTTGTCCCCCACCAAAAATAGTAGTATAGCCATAGCTTACGTATTTTAATGCCTTTAGTAGCTAAATATGCTGAGAGGTAAGCAAGTGTGGTAAACTAAAATACCTAAGATGCTACGGCAAAAGTTGATTATAAATGGACAGCAGGAAAACAGATGCTAACCATAAGGAACTAGCAGTTAACACTTTAATTTGTAAAGACAATGGCGAATTAATTCGTAAAAACTATTGCGAAGTGGATAATCAGCCCAATAATATATTTGTTGTAAATGAGAATTAGGGCATATGAGACTCGGGGGCTGTGGTGTAGTGGCAGCATGCTTGTCCTCGAAGCAGGCGGCCCAGGTTCGATTCCCGGCGCCTCCATTTCTTTCATTCTTTCTAAATTGGGGCTTCATCTTTCAACATATTGTCTCTTCTCTTTGATACGCGACCTACTCCTTTACGAAGCTGCATGTACAAGCCAGCATGTGCAATGAGGCGCTTAGTTAAACAATACAGTTAGTTAAACAATAGCTAATAACAATATGAGTCCGGAGTCAGCGTCACTGACTACATTTTGCTGTCAGTGACTGCAGTCAAACTATTGACGTCACAGGTCCAATTTACTTCCGGTAGTTTTGATATTGTTTAACTGACTCCGGAGTCAGAGTCAGTGACTTCGGAATCAGCATCACATTAGTCATCACTCATCACTACTTTTTAAATGGCTTACTTATATGCATACGTATATACATACATGTGTAGCTATGCGTGTAGCATATTTTGTGTTAGTGATGAATAAGGTGATGCTGATTCCGCAGTCACTGACTCTGACTCCGGAGTCAGTTAATGAAAATCAAAACTACCGGAAGTAACATTGGACCTGTGACGTCAATAGGCTGACTGCAATCACTGACTGCAAACTGAAGTGAGTGACGCTGACTCCGGAATCATATGATGCTAATTTTGAGCTGTACTGTACTTTTTCAAAAATAGATAATATCAAGAAATAATTAAAGAATAATATCCAAAGAAAAGGGGAAATGGAAGGAAATAAGGATTGTATGGGGGGTACGGATAAGATAACAGGGGGGGGGCACGTATAGTACTCTTTAGGGGGGACCCTAAAATAGAAGATAGGGATCCTATAAAAGAATTATATATTAATAAAGTAATGGCGGGCGGGCTAGGAAAGAAGAAGGATATCTTCCTATTATGTCTTGATATGAGGTATTATTTTACATAAGTGGAAATATTAGATACCAGAAATTTGCAAAACATATAAAGCTTGCAACACATTATTAATAAACTAAAGACAGGCTAATGCACACGGTAAATTCGAGGAAAAGTTAAGAAATCAGCGGGAACGTAAGAATAAAATCCAAAAAATTCCATAAACAAACAGAAAAACAAAGCAATACAATTCCTAAGCTGACCAAACAGTTGAAAAACGCCACCTGTTTAGAACACATAATGAACAAATTTATGTAAAAACAAGAAAAAACAAAATGTTTGATAGTTACAACTCAAAAAAATATAATTGAAGAGCGGGAATTAACATGCCTATCAATATGAATCAAATAAATCAAATATGTAAATATAAATCAAAAACGTTTACGTTTAAGTTTAAGTTGATACCTTGAATTTTTCTTTAAGTTCAAGTTCACACGTCAATTTTAAATAAGTTTAAATTTAAGTTAGGGGCATACTTTTTTAATTTACATTCAAGTTTAAGTACCTATACTTTTTAAGCCTACTATTAAACCATTTTTAGGTAGCTGATAGCAAGGATTTAGCAAGTGAACACCTAACGCTACAATAGGGTCCTCTGTATATTGGTCCTTACACGCTACAGTAGCCCAGCGTGCTTGCAGTTAAATTAGTCGGCCAGGCTCCTTCCGCCCGGTTATGGCTAACGGCTAGTTATGAACAAGATAAACTTTATAGGCTCAGATAACTGGTCACGTGAGCAGCAGTGTCATAAGTAACCAGTCAAATAAAGAGTCCAAGATGTTCCCAGACGAAAGAGAACTCTAAGGGCAAAACAGCGCCTAGACATGGAATATTTACATTTAAAAAATTGTAGCGAGTGGGCACGGTAGGCCTTTGGGGTCAACTTGGTCCAAGGCGACGAAAATATACCCCGGAATGAGTTCAGCACCTTAAAAAACCCCTGGGAACGGAATTTTACCTCAAAAAGTGGCGGCAGGCCGCCTCCGAATCATTTTGTAGGTTGCACGGAACTTGGGGGGTCCCCCTTCACAATTGAGGACATACCCTCATTTGTGGCGGGGGTCCTCCTCACGTTTGAGGCCTATGATCTGATTTGTGGGGGGTCCCCTCCACAGCTGGGGCTATGCCTTCATTTGTGTAGGGAGTAGACCCCCGACAGTGGAGGCCTTTTTCGGGAGATAATGGTCGCAGCATGCCCGCAACGGCGAAGCTGGGGTCCAGAAGACTGTCATACTCATCTTATTATTACACCAATTATGTAAACCCTTGGTAGGTATTACATACGAGTTCTAAACTGCGTTCGGACACCTTAGTTTCTAGAGAATCAGTCGTAGGGCTTAGACATAGTCTGGATTAAGTTCCAGAGACTACCTTTATGCATTCCACTGTGAAGTTTCCGTAGTCAGCAAAGCAGGCGATTACCATAACTTTGCGTGGTCAGCAATTAAACGTTTTACCTAGAAATTCTTGTCATGTATATGGTCGTACTAGTAATATTGTCGTAACTGATAAAATTGTTCTGATTTCTAGTCCCCTTGGTTCGTCCCTATTCATTTTTTAGGCAGTGACACTAGCAGTGAGGTATGTACTGTATCATCGTTTTGGGAGGATCCTCTTTGGGGTGTGGGGCTGGTCGCTTGGTGGATTGGATCCACACCTTTTCGAGCTCTGTCTTTGTCGCTTTTGTCACAATTTTCTTCTTCGCCTGTTTTCTCAGCTGACTCTTTTTTCTCAACTCCGAAGTTACGGCCTTTTCTGTCGACCCCCATTCTTTGTTGGAAAGAAGTTTGGGCAGCTTTCGTTCTCGAACTGGATTGGATTTCAGAGTTGGTCTTCACGTGTCAGTAGATCAGGCAGTCCAGTAAAATTAATTGAATTTCCAATATCAGGCTAAGTAAGGGCCAAACAATGATTCTGAAGGATTATGCTTTTATTTCGACAAGATTTTCACCCAATATTTACTGTTCATTAATACCAAACTTCGGCATTATATTAACTGAGATTAACTTAGTGAACATAAAATTGACGAAACTTTTGTAACACTTTTTAGAACGACTAAACCGTGTGGTATATGCATTTTCTTTAAATTTAAATTTTTTCTTTAATTTAAATTGATTCTCCGCATGTTGAGAATCCAGTTATTAATTTATGAAGCAATCACATTTTTTTATATTTTTTTGCTTAGTACTCAAATATAGCTGTAAGTTCAATTTCTTGTCTTTAGTCAATATTTTATTAGCTAAATTTATATTCCCAGTTTAATTTTTAGGGCTCATTTGACCCTCATTTGACCCTACAGCCGTTTTTCCGTTCATCCGGTAAAATTACGCAAAAATCACGCCACAGTTTGATCTTATACCTACACTATTAATTAGTGCCGAGATTAATTTGCTATTTCGCTGGCTATACGGACATACGCCTGTAAGTATGAATTGAACCTTAAATAGCGCTACTAAATTTTGAATGGGTGCAGTTTTTACTGTGGCTAAATAGTAAAACGAAAATGTCATAAATGAGTCTACAACCACCTGAGTACCAAATAGAGATGAGATCAGGGCCGGCTTTTTTGGCCCGGCCCGGCCCGGTCCTGATGGAAATTTTGCTCGGCCCGGCCCGGCCCGGCCCTGCTCAAGATTTTCTACGGCCCGGCCCGGCCCGGCCCTGATTGGGCGTCAACGTCGGCCCGCCCGGCCCGGCCCTGATCGGCCCTGATTTTCATTACTTGACAGTTCGATTGCCCTTGTCAGTTGAAGAACTTAGTGTGTTGCGTAAAGGCTTATGCAATGCTACTGAATGTTGCATTGCATAAGCTACCGTACATTGCTCGCACATTGCTTAATTAAGCATAGGCTTCACTGTGTAGCAGTATAACTAAAAATTGACGGCCAAACACGAAGACCTATACAACTCCCCATAAAAACAGTTCAAAGATCCTGTCACTAGAATACACTAGTCAAATTGTATGGCCCCAAATTCGGTAGTTCATCATGTGGTACCTCACATGATCCTCTGGGCATGAAAGGGTTATAAAAAAACTGATTGCTAAATTTTTTAGTCCGCGAGGTGTTAAATTAGCGATTTGACGCTGGTATTACTAAAAAATCCAACTGAACTGAAATCTGTTTCGCATTTGCAATTCAACATTCCCTGGTTATATGAGCGAATAGTAGGAATAGCATAATCAAATCACATGTTTCGTTTTCTGAAGTGGTGCAACTATTTTTGTCAGACTTTAGATTTATATATGTACAGTACAGCTCAAAATTAACATCACATGACTCCGGAGTCAGCATCATTGACTTCATTTTGCAGTCAGTGACTGCAGTCAACCTATTGACGTCACAGGTCCAATTTACTTCCGGTAGTTTTGAAATTCATTAACTGACTCCGGAGTCAGAGTCAGTGACTGCGGAATCAGCATCACGTTACTCATCACTATATACATATTATATGGCTTAGAAACTTTGCTTTCACATGTGTATGCGTGTAGCATATTTTGTGAATGTGATGACTAATGTGATGCTGATTCCGCAGTCACTGACTCTGACTCCGGAGTCAGCTAATAAAAGTAAAAAATACCGGAAGTAACATTGAACCTGTGACGTCAATAGGTTGACTGCAGTCAGTGGCAAACAGAAGTCAGTGACGCTGACTCCGGAGTCATATGATGTTAATTTTGAGCTGTACTGTAATAACATTTGAATTAAATTATTTTATCAGCTGAAGTTTGCTGAAAACAAGCAGTAAAAGGAAACTTTGTACTATTTAATGTAGCTGACAGCTCAAAGCGAAGTAGCATATATGCAGACAAATATTTAATTTAACGATTTGTGCATTGAATTTTGGTTGCAGCTTTTAGATTGAGTTAACTTTTCGAGTTCAATTCATACGGCTGAAATACAATAGTTACCAAGTAGTCAGCAAATTTGTAGTAAATAACTTTATTATGTAATAAATAAATAAATAATAAATAATAAACTGTAATAAATGAATAAGTCAAAAAGTTTTCAGTTGAAACACCGTATTGGTTATTTATCTGTTAAAGACACAGCTTTACATAGTTCAGGGTTTTTTATTTTACGGATTTAAACGAATTGATTAAAATATCTAATACCACAGCAACTACGATCAGTTATTAGTTCCCTAGAGTTTATAGTGAAAACGAAGCCCCCAAGTCTCGTAGGCCCTAATTCTCATTTACAACAATTTACCGACCAAGTTTACTCGTACGGTGGACTGCACCAAATCGGATAGACTTGGGTCTGAGCTGGAGCTAAACTCCAGTACAATCTATTATTTGAATCCGAGCTAAATTGCAGTTTAACCTCAGTTTTCAACTAAATCTTCAGCAACAACTATATATGTTAAGCTTCATTGGTTTCAACGCACATCAACCGATTCTAAGAATTTAAGCTTGAGTTAAATCGGATTAAGGGGGTAGTGTCGCGAAAGCAGTCGATTTTGCGCGACTGTAAAACTTGTTCAGTAAAATGTTAGAAATTGTTCTTTCTATATTTTAAAAATCTACCAAGAGGCAAATTATTTTGCCAAGTTTCAGCAGAATTGGTGCAGCATATAGTTTGGAATACCGCCTCAAAGTCGGAAAAATGACGAAAAAAAACCTATTCACATTCCATTTTTTAGTCACATTTATCAATTTTTCTGTTTAGTTTTTTTACACAGACTAATAGCATATATGTTGTAGTTTATGCACACAAAATTTAGTGCAGATTACTGTAGCGGCTGTGGAGTAATATTAGTTTGAACTGTGAAGGTGTACTTAAACTGTAAATTAGTAACAGCAATAATGATAAATTGTGGAAAATCTAGACGCTTATTTTCAATTCAGAAGAAAAACGAACCTTCAATTTTCTTTTTTCTTATTTGTCGCAAAAAATTGTGCGTCCACACATGATGTGTACTTCACAAGCTGGCCAATCTGATATCTGGCTTGATTTTTCGAACTTTTTTGTCCCTATTGTGTGATGTCTGGCTTACTAATGACGATTGGTCCAAGATATTTGTCAATATTGATAGTGTGATGTCTGGCAGTATTTATTTGATACCATACAGCGTTGAACTAGCTTCTCATTGCACGTACTACTTCAAAACAAAAAGTTCTATTTTCACAGCCTATGAGCAAAACTGCTTTCGCGACACTACCCCCTTAAGCTAGTCGTCAGTTATTCCGATTTGGTGCAGTCCAGTCATAGCTAATCCAATTTTAGAGAAGATCCTTTTGTTATCAAACCTGTCGGCTTTATGTTCCACAGAATATGTTACTTCACCACGAGGATGCCTTAGGTATTCGTTCCGTTTACACGCCCGTTTCCGTTAGAGGCGGTATGCAAAGCAGATGTGTTTGAATACGTCTGATTTCAAATTGTCTTCTAAGCGCAGCCACTTCATTTTGATACTGCATGGATTTATATCGATTCACAAAATCCTCATGAACATGGGATAAGTCGTCCGTTTCTTTGCAGCCCAAATTGGACAAATACATTAGCACAATGATCACGCCATAACAGATCAGAATTATCACAACAAACAGAACGGCCTCAACGGGAACGTTATCTTCGTCAATTGGTTGCGCTTTCGCTCCGGTCGGTCCGAATTTTGCAAATTGCTGCGCGTAGCACGTATCGAGCAATAGTTTTTGCATCTGACATGGTCGTTCGCATGATACCGTCAGTAGATCCGTTAGATTCAGTGTGTGAGACATTGAAGCGTTCAAGACTCTACATAACGTGGTAGACGCTGAAAACAATAGACTTTAGGTGAAATTTGTGGTATGCAACTGCTAACTTTAAAACTTCTCAACTTGATTCTGTGCCTTCAGCTACGTGTTTGTTTGGTGTTTGGCTGGAGTCGCTGTTGGGGGGGGAGGATTGGAGAGAGGAAGAAAGAATTTTTTCTGATTTTGTATATTAAATTTAAACTATCTAAATACATTTTCTTTTAAATGAACGTTCAAGTTTTCGCTGGTTTCGATTCGATCCGTCACCGATGACTGATTCAGAGTCACAAGGACAGCTTCGGGGCAGAACTGTCACGCCTAGCCTTTTGTGAAACAAAACTCCAACAGGTTTCACTAGTGTGACATAATGTAGTAACAACTGTTTTTACAATTGCTAAAATTGCTGTAATATTATGCATAAAACGGCTAAATTTGTCCACATTAATAGTCGCAGCGAAAACAAGCGAAATGCAAGCGCAAATAAGGTACATATCTAGTGGTGACAATTTCAACAACACTATTTTAAACGCTTTTCACAGATATTTTTTAACTGAAAAAGTAGAAAAATATCAGTTCTGTATTGCAAAATGCACAATATCATGTGCCTCTGTTTCCAAAAAAAGTATTCATGCACTTTTGAACATTCCAAATATCAACCAGACAACTTTTAATAAAAGCGAATTTATATGTAAATTAAAACATATTTTAAATGCCACAAGCGATGACACTCAGTTTTTCTTTCACTTCACTTTCAACTTCAACTGAGATACAAGAAGAAAGTAAAAACTTTTGAACGTATGTAAGATATTATCGTGGGCCTATGTAATAGCAGAAGAGCTTGTTAGCATTCACATTAACGTTCAACGTTTTAGGTTTACCATTTGCTGAATAAGGTTAAAAAATTTAGTAAAAACTTCAGGTTATTTTCTGCTGAACAGACAAAAAACCATACCATACCCTCCCTCTGATGGCCAAAAAAGTGCACCAAAATTCAATGGAAAATCGAAGAAATGCTAAACTTTTTCTCTGTGGCAAAAAACCGACCTCAAAAATAACTTCTACAAGAAAAGCTGTGCAATTTTTGTGGCTGTCGCCGGATAAAAACAAAATCAGGAGCACCCCCCCTCTGCAGAGGGTTTGGCACCCTTCTCGCCGATTGCTACCGTGCATTTCTGCTTGCTACTGGTCACAAAATTTTAACAATCTACTTACATAAATCTTTCTTACATAAACCTAGAAATCGAATTTAATCCATTTAGGCCCGTAGTCACAAACTAAACCCTACTCAAACCCTCGTATTAGCTGAAATACCCTACTATCTTAAAACAGTAAGTAAACCTTCTTAGCAAAATAGGACTGGAGAGTGAGTAATTTGGTCGCGACTTAATTGACAGAACCCAGGCTCCAGTCCCAGAGATAATGTACGACATTTGTCAAATGAGCCGTGGACGGAAATCTCGCAGCCAGGTAACGCAAATGGAAAGCGAAAAAATCCACCTGCCTCATTGGACTCACAAATTCTGCT
Source organism: Trissonchulus sp. WLG1_4 (assembly GCA_030248245.1). NCBI lineage: Eukaryota > Metazoa > Nematoda > Enoplea > Enoplida > Ironidae > Trissonchulus > Trissonchulus sp. WLG1_4. Next base: position 1,848 of record JASANF010001595.1, on the reverse strand, counting down.
ACGGCAGCCAGTTTTCTTAGACGACGCCACACCCACGCGAATGGGGGGGAAAGAAAGATGAGACCTCAATTTAGAAAGAATGAAAGAAATGGAGGCGCCAGGAATCGAACCCAGGGCCTCTTGCGTCGACGACAAGAATGCTAACCACTGCACCACAGCCACTGAGTCTCATAGCCCCTAATTCTCATTTACAATACGTGAATTGGGGTAAAGAAAGATACCTCAATTCAGAAAGAATGAAAGAAATGGAGGCGCCGGGAGTCAAACCCAGTGCCTCTTGCGTCGACGACAAGAATGCTAACCACTACACCACAGCCGCTGAGTTCCATAGATCCTATTCGCGCCGTGGGGGGGGGCCTTCTGGCCCCCCCCCCCCCGCTCGCCCCGCCCCCGGGGGGGCCGCCCCCCCCCCGTGGTTGCGTGCGGGGGGGCCCCCCCCCGGCGGGGGGGGCCCCCCCGGGTTTTCCCCCCCGCCTGGGCCCCCCCCGGATAAAGGAAGAGTGTCATACTCTTCCTATTATGTACTCTTGTTCTCATGTACAACACGCGAATTGGGGGAAAGGAGAGGATTTACTTTTGACAACCCTTTCAGGCATAATGTGGCGTCAAATCAGCAATTAGAACTGGTGAAACCTGTCGGCTTTATGTTTCACAGAATCTTTACTTCACAAGCATGTCTTGATTGAATCAAAACCCAACCAAAGCGTGGACTTTATCAATCTAATCTCCTGAAACAATCGAGTATAATAGAAGTCCATTTGTACATGCTCTCGTAATGTCCGTTCAGCCGGCAAAATTACAAAAAATCATGCCGCAATTTGATCTTATACTATTTGTGGCGTGATTATTTCGTAATTTTGCCGTCTGAACGGACGGCTGTGAGTAAGAATTGAGTGCAAGTCCTACATCCGCCACTTTGCTAAAAATCCAGCAGCCGGTCTTTCAAACAGTGCTGGATATGATAATGTATAATGGTTCTGCGGGAATGAAGTAGCCCCAAGAGCTGCTTGATTTCTGCAGGACCATCATACCATATACTATATACGGCGCTGTTCGGAAATAATGGCACCGAATTTTTAGAAACTGTCGAATGTAGGACTTGGCCCTGATGCTGATCACATGCCCTTCCTGTATACAGGCATTTGTCGCAACTAGAAGTTTAGTCTTTGTTCGCCTTTCGACTTCCGACTCCCAGTACCAAAAAAGTAACGTTGTAAATTCCACCTCAAAACTTGGGTGTTTAGCTGACTTCTGGTCAGTTTACTTACAATTTCCTGCATGACACTCAGTGGTGGTTTTGCCGTAGATTAATTAGGCTTCGGCTTTTGCGTGACTTTTAACGTTGAAACCCGCATAACAATGCATATATACGTAAAATACATAACACACCTGCACACAGTTACTTGTCAAAAACGTCTTATTATTAACACAACAAAAAGTAAGATAATATCAGTTTATGAACTGATTGTTAAAATTTAACGATGAAAAGACTGGATTACATAAAACTTCATTTCGCATTAATAAACACAAATGTCGCTGCAAAGTTAGTTTTCTGCACTACAGTACCGTCGTTTAGCGCATCTTGATGGAACCTAGCGAAATTAAAGTTGTCGGTAAGTCTAATTTTAATCACAGAAGACGTTTCATAATGTCAATATTAACTGACACAATGCCAATTATATTGTTGTAAATGAGAATTAGGGCCCATGAGACTCGAGGGGCTGTGGTGTAGTGGTAGCATGCTTGACTTCGAAGCAGGCGGCCCGGGCTTGATTCCCGGCGCCTCCATTTCTTTCACTCCTCCTAAATTGGGGCCTCCTCTTTGTTCAACAATATACTAGTGTCATG
>JASANF010001590.1:0-35808 GCA_030248245.1 Trissonchulus sp. WLG1_4 | reverse complement strand
CAGATGCAATTTTTTGGTAGTACTAGCTTCAAATTGCTCAGTTTTGAGCTTGTGGACCGAGAAGTTTAAGACTCACCTTTATGCCTGGAGGGAATGCAATCTAACCCTTTCATGCCTGGAGGGACCATATGGCACCAACGTTATGAATACCCTATTTGGGTCTATCTAACTTGGCTTAGTTAGTAAAAAAACTATTAAGTCATCAAATCAAAATATCTGGCAGCGGTGGGATTCGAACCCACGCCTCCGAAGAGACTGGTGCCTGAGGCAAAGTCCATCCAACTTTGGTTTACAGGGCAAGCCCCACCCAGGTTTGGTCTACAGGGACAAACCCCTCTCAAGTTTGGTCTACAGGGACAATAATGTCACCTCGACTTTGGCCTACAGCGGCGAACCTTTGTAATGTTACTATGTTAATTCATGTTCATTTTATTATGATTCACACTGTTTTAAATGATTCCATTTTCCATGCTGTTATGTTTGGGTACTTTTAAGTTTTGGGAACAGTATTGGTTGAGCAAAGCATTTAACTTTGCTTCAGTTCACTTTTTCGCTTCGTCTTATGCTACAGTCAGCCGGCGCTACCGTGCTGTTACCTAATAAACCATTTTACTGTACAAATTCCTTAGACTTAGACTTAGAGTACTGAGCTAGGCGAACATTACACCTTAGTCTACACTTCTACTGGGGCAAGACCCCCGCAACTTTGGCCTACAGGTGTGAAGTGTGAACTTACATCTACATACGCAATAAATAAATTGGCATAAATCTACTTAATCTAATCTACATAAGCAAGACCCCTTCAACTTTCTTTGGCCTACAGGGTCTATTTCCTCTCATTTGGACCCCTCCACAAAAACTCGCTCTACCGGACGTAGCTAAAGAGCCACGCCCAATAAGAACACAGCAAGCTCAAATGATGAAATGAATAGCAAGCAGCGAGTGGAAGACTGCAAACTAAGTACACATAAATTAAAGTAAAAAATACAAGTAAATGCAAAAAGTGATCTAATAAACTATTAATGACCTTGGTCTTGCAACTTTTTAATCAGCATCAGCTGCAGGAGCAGTAGTTTGAGCAGCAGCTCCGGGCTGATGTGAGTGAGCTGGGCAGCGGTCTGGGGCGTGGGGGCGGCCCGCAGATAGGGCAGACACGTCTCCAGCTGCCAAAGCACCACCTGGCACTCATGGCTCAGACTGCTGCCTTCCTCCCTGAAATACCAAACATGGTACCCCCCCCCCCACTAAAAATATGCCCCAGTCAACAACAGTGCTGCATATATTGGGGCTTATTACCTTACCGGATTATTAAAGGAGTTAATTTTAGGCGAACAAAACAGTTTGAAATTCATGATTAAATATTAAGCCATTTTAAACCTGTGGATGAAACGGACTTAAGGATGTTGTTACGTTTTCGCAGCTTTTTTCAATGTTCTATTTTGCAGCAATTACTAAATCAATTTACAAGCGGTCTTTTGCATATTATTAATCAACTTATTTTTTACAAAATTACAATTTTTCAAGAGTCGGTGTTACTCATAGTGTGCACTGTATTGTTGTGCACAACTATTTTGGTGAAGCTCATAGCTCAATTTTATGCATTTTCCCCCGTATTTCGTTATTTCTTCACTGTGGTAAAAAAATTCCGCATACAATTACGCAATTTATACCAAACGCACGTTGATGTGTTACAAAACTGCTGGTATGCTTAACTAAACGTAATAATTTAGCAGATTTTTACAGTGAGCTGCCTCAAGTTTTTCTAAAAAGTCAAGAAACGGCAATTTTTATGACTTTGGTAGGCTGTAACTAAAAAATAATCAACCTTTTCACTCAATTCGAAAAAGGTATACGGCAAATTTATTTGGCTACTGTCTTAATAAGCTGTCTTCGCATTCTTATGAACGGAACAGGATATTGGTTACTTCAACAGAAATCACTCATTGTGCTCAGAAATGACGGATTTTTTAAAAAATTTTAATTCGGTTAAATAGGGCCTCAATGGGGTCAGCTAATAATACATTAAGCACAGTTTTCCCGTACCCGCTGAAAAAATGGCGGACAAAAGTTTTAAAAATGACGTTTCAGGAGACTGAAGAAAATTTGCAATTTTTGAAGGAGTTTATTAACACTGCCAATGCTCGTGGCTGCTGTGACATATACTAACCAAATTTTGCAGGTATAATAGATGCATAAGGGACTATGTACATGTAAATTATTGTGCAAAGTGGTTATTGGTATTTTGTGATATTGGCATGAAAAGTCAGAATTGAGGTAAAAAAACTTCAAAGTTACGGATCGCCTAGAACGACTAACAGAAATATGTCATATTTTAGCTGAAAATATTCTTAAAGTCCTCAAAAAATACACAAAAAATCCAGTTTTTTAGTTATAAATTAGCCGTAAAAGTTTGAATCAAGGTCAAAATTAGCTGAAATATTGCTATTTACATTCGCAATGTCCGTGCCAAGTTTGACTATGTTCGATCAAGTAACTTTTGAATTATTGCAAAAACTTCGAAAACGTAACTACCACCTTAACGTGGTGTATAGTCAGACTGCTGACTCGGCTGGGAATACAAACGTGGAAAAAACTGAAGAACACAAACTTACAGTTGATTTCCGTCTTGATAGAACATGAACATGAGGTGCAAATAGTTGATTAGGAAACTCTCAATTCGGCCATGCCTGCAACACAGCGGAAAGTATTTGTTCATCAGCTCAAATCAAATCATTTTACTTCAAAACGCATTAAACCAAAACGGTGTTAGGCAACCCAAAGAAATCAAAAGAACTCCATTTTCTAAATTGCACAAAGTCCAAGCGTTGGCTGGGTCGTGCCAACTAATTGTAGCTCTGAACTTCCGCAGCAACAATATGCATGAAAGAGTTGGCTCACTTGGAGCTGGCAGTATTGTTGTTCTGAACTGCCTTCCACAGTTTCTCATTTCGTTCAAAGTTCACCAGCAGGTTGCCCTCTGCGCCGGGAAAACTCTCCTCACAGAAGATGCTGCAAAAAAATAAAAAAATCATCAATGTCACCCACGCACACACTCTGCAAAAAAATCACAATAGTTTATCACTCAAAAACACCTAATAATCGAATTCAGGCACTCAGTAACCCAGTTGCAGTGGTCTTGAAAAAAATAGCGCACGAGTTTTTGCACGCGGGCTTGACTTACAATAATTACACCTACCCTACTACAACACTTCCTTACACTTTACACTGACAACAGCCTAACTGTACTTTACAGTAAGTAGCATCGAAAGTGAATAATCGTAATGACATTTATAGTACTCTTGTGGCATTTGAAGCTCTTCTAGCTAACCATTTTCTTTCTTGCTCTTGTCCCCAATAACGCCTAGCTAACGAGAGCAAACTTTTTATCTCAAAAGTTTCCACTGCTTACTCCTGGTGCCAATATAAATGCTATGAGTCGGCGCTCAAACTAACCATCGTAAGTAATAATAGACAGCATCCACACAATAATTCTTGTTACCGCACAATGTCCCCAGCTGGTTGAAGGGCATTCCTGAAATACCAAACAAGTGCCATGAAATTAGTACTGTGACACCATAATGTAGAAGATATTACGATCTTTAAAAATGACGGAATGCAGAAAACATGCATATAACGGAAAACACGGTGCATACTGCAAACCAGTCAGACTAAGCAACAGTGGTCTCGCAAAAATGAATGCGCTGAATGAAAGACCAACCTAGCCTGTAAAAAATATGCTAAGTAACATTATATTATAGATTCAAATTGAAATCTCCGACGCACCATGAAACATCAATTATTCTGATGAAATGGGCTTAGACTCACAACACTACGGGTGTTTAACTTAAGCCCAGTCGACGATTACTACATGGTCAGTCAGTCAGTCACACGGTTTTTTTGGCTCAAATTTGTGCTCATTTGAGCATTGGAACATAAAAATGAGCATTGAAAAATAAAAATGAGCATCAACCGAGCATTGCTGATATTGCCCAAAGACGTAGCCAGAAGGAATTACTGATACGTCTCCAGTTGACTAAATTCGGTCTAAAAATTGAAAAAATCTCCAATTTTTTCTGGGGGCTACCGCCCCCAGACCCATGTAATCTTGTGTCCTTTGGTTTTCATGATCCGGCCGGAAAAATTTTCAGATACGTCTCCAATTGACTAAATTTGGCCGAAGAATCAAAAATTTTCCCAATTTTTTTTCTGGGGGCTGCTGGCCCAAGACCCCTGCAGCCTTGTAGATTAGTAATCTTGCGTTTGTAAGGCATTTTATGAGTGTTAAATTTGCTAAAAAGTGCATTTTAACCCATTACAAAAAATCGAAGTCATTCCCCTCTCGAAATTTTTTCTGGGTACGCCACTGCTATGCTGCATTTATTTGTGTAACACACTGTCCGATGTAACGTTCCAATCTTTTGTTTTAACTTTCCTTTCGGAAAAATTTTTTGCTACGTCTTCAGTTCACTGAATTTGGTAAAAAAATGAAAAAGTCTCCAATTTTTTAATGGGGCTGCTGCCTCCAGATCCCCGCAAAGATGTAGCTTTTGCGTTTCTACTGCGAATTTAGCATTAAAACTGCGAAAAAGATAGTACTGCGATTTAGTATTAAAACTGCGAAGAAGTGCATTTTAACCTATTACAAGAAATCGAATGGTCATCCCCCAAATTTTTTTGCGGGAACAGTCCTTCCCGTTAAAATAGTTTACGTCACCCCAGATCGGCCTTAACCCCCATAAACTGTCCTTTTAAAAAATAGTGTAGCCCCCTTTTCTCCGGTTGACGAAGAAGAATTTGTAAGCAAAAGACTGCATACGTGTTGTTTAATGTTTTGACAATGCAACACGGCGAAAAAAACGTTAAAAATTTTTGAGCATTCGAACTTAAAAATGAGCATCGAAATTTTAAAATGAGCACAAATTGAGCATTGGCCGTTTTGAAAAAAAACCCTGGTCAGTCACAAAAGACCATTCTTAGACTGTGTCTAAATCTGAACCCCGTTTGTAATTGGAGCCATGGGGCCAAAAATGCTGGCAAGGAATCGCCGAGGGGGGCGGTGGGCGAGACCGCTGGAGGCGAGATGGATTTAAGCAGCCGTAAAAATTTAACCATTCTGAACTTAATTGAAGAAACTGAACCAATTTTGAGCTTATTTTTGAACTCTTTTATCGGGCTGAAAAAAGGAATTATGGTGGGGAGGTTGAAGGTGTCCCATCCGTTGGCTAGTGGTAGTTACCAGGACTGAGTCTAACCCGAATTAGGCTTGAGTGCCAGAGCCTGATGATAGTAGCGCTCAGCCAGCCCTCCTTCTCCGCTCTCTTCCAAGTCCGCTTGATAGCGCGCTGAAACATTACCACAACAGGATTCGTGATTCAAACATAAATTTACAGCATGTGGGTAAAGCCAAACGAGAAGTCGAAAATAAGGGTAACGTGCACCAGCATCGAGGTTGAAATTGTGCAGGCTACATACAAAGTTAGAAAGGCCGTTAGAAAGCGTACCCAGATCGCCCAAGTATATAAAAGAGCGATAGACGGTGTCGCGACGCCACGACGAAGACTGATCGGACCAAGTCGTTTTTTCGCCGCCAGATTCTGAAACACAAAATTCAAAAAAATTAAAAAAAGATTAAAGAAAAAATAAACTGCAAATTTTACCCATGTCAGTGACTTCAGCTAAATCCAGGACGCCAGAAAAACTAAACTAGACACTTAGACACAGAAATTTTCAAAACAAGTACTTAGCATGAGATACTTAGTTCAAACCCTCCCTCCAAAAAAACAATCACCACGCCTACACAAAACCAAACCAATCCATTTTACTTTTAAAGCCACTGTGTCTGACGGTGAAATCGGCGGCTAGAGCCGGAAGCAGCAGATTTTGCTCGTTTTGCAGTTTGCCAATGAGACTGTGATAGTAGCCGCAGCCGGACAGCAGCAAGGCCCGGGCCCAGGTCAGATCCGCGGCGCACAGAACCTGCACAAACCAGGATAAGCTGGGGATTAATGGGATTAAATTAATTCAGATTTAATCTCACCGGATTAAACGGATATGAAACTTATTTTAGTGCAAAGAATAATATAGTAATGGCATAATATTATGAAATCAGATTACACTACCCAAACGTGTCTAAGACATGAATATGTCAGTGTATCTGTGTTGGTTAATAATACGAAACCCACCCCAAAAAACGGTCCTGGAGAGGGTGAGGGGGTTCCGTCACGAGTAAACGAGAGGGGAAGGTCCCGGCGTGAGAAAAATTTTGCCCAAAATTTGAAAAACCATAATTTATATGAAATTCAAGCAATGTTTACCTACATTTCGGCCAAAGTGTCGAAATCGGTGTATTTTGGTCGAAAACAGGTACAAATAACGTCCTTGTTGGAAAGCCAAAAATTAATAGACTCACGGGAGGGGGATCGCACCAAGGGGGGAGGGGGAACAAAACAACTTTGTTTGTGCTGTTACATATTTTACTCCAATCCGTTTAATTGATCCACAACAGACCTGTTTGTTGTGGCGGCAGATTTGGGCTGGCTCGTAGAAGCATTTGCGCCAGATAATCTCTTCCGCCTTCCGGCCGTACTCCTGCGGGTTGTGCAGCATCAGACGCTCCGCAGACTCGCGCAGTCTGAAAAAAACTGGGGAGTCTGGGTATTAGAATGCGGATGAAGAGAGCCCCCTCAACCTAATCACAAACTCGTTCATAAAAAACGATGAAGGACAATGGCACATGCCCTACACCCCCCCCTTTTCCAGTCGCAATCGTAACACAGATTACATTGATGTATAATACCAGAAAAAAACTGTCTTTATTCTAAAATTACAACTCAATTTTCAACTACGCGAGAGCGATCTTAAAGAAAAAAGTTTGTGAGCCACTACAAACCGAAAACTCACAACTATTAAACGTAAAGTGACTCACAACTATTAAACGTAAAGTGGGACCGAATGGGTTTTTCAGATAAAATCTCCACAGAAGTCAGACCGAACTTTATCGTCGTGCGCATTAGTGCTCTGCGGTCGTATAGAAAAAATTCAGTGATGATGGTACAAAAAAGCAATGAAGTTAGCCTTCGGAACTAACCTGTCCCGCGCCGCGATACACTCCACAGTGAACAACTGACTCAAGTTTTTCTTATCCTTTGTGGTTTGATCAAGCTTCCTCACACAGTCAACGCAGATTCTAAAATATCCAATGGGCAAAAAATTCAATCAAACTAAAACATAGATTTATTAATTATATACATGCATACTGTATGATTCATAAATTACAATACTATAAGGCCCCTCTCCCCTAAATTTGACGATCCGGGAAGAGTGACCAATTCTGGACAAGTATTTATCTGAAAACTTTGGCAAAATACTTTGGGGAATTTCGGTTGATCATTGGCATAAGAGTTCTGAAAATTTGGCGAAAGAGGTTTCCCAATAATTGGACCCAGTTACACGTAGGTTGGATATTTTACATCGGCAGAAGCATGCCCTGGCGGCAGGGCCTCAGTGGCACAGGTCTAGCACAGACAAGACAAAACAAAAACGCACGAAAACTCTGCACGGTGCTAGCTCACATATTGTATGTGCAAAATAAGATAAATAATTTTGTTGATACGTGATTTGAGTTTTGAAATCCGAATTCGAAGACAAAATGAATTGTGAACACCAATGGTTTGGGCAGAGGGCCGACCTGTAGAGGCGTTTGACGGAAGGGTCGGTGGGCGGCGGCTGGCTGGGCTGGTTGTGTCTTCCCTCGCTCCACCGCTTCATCCTCACTGCATCACTCTCACCATCCACAATCACACACGCAAGGCCCGCTGTCTAAAACAACAATTACGGAATTCTCCATTCTCGCATATTTATAGGGGAGGACTGAGGGGATGCGGTCCCCCATTTGGTTAGAAGGCCCACCCCCATTCATGAGGTTGCTAATTTACATGTAAAAACGTCCGGACTTTTTTACACCTACTTTTTTACACTGTAAAAAGTGTAAAAAAGTGTTAAAGAGTGTAAAAAATAGTGTTTGGCCGATTATCGGTATCGGTATTTTAAAATTTCAAAAATACCGATACCGATAGTTTTTCCTCCTGGGGTATGTCGGCTCACCTGATTTAAATTATAACATTGTCTTAGTTTTTTTACCTTCAACTAATCAACTTCTTACTTTTTTTAATTTTTAATCAAAGAACTCAACAGGCCCCAGAGCTGACAAGTAATATAAACAGTATGGCAAACATTTCAGCTCTTATTGTGTTTTCACCATCCCTTGAAACTATTATTAAGTTCTCGCGGTAGATTACCACATTGCCAGCACACATTTGGAATAGGACGCTAGAACGTCGAGTATTCACACCGCGTTTAGTAGACACCTTAGGAACTACCTATTCTACGAACATTTACCATAATTTTGTCTGTGGCCTGTGCGTGCCCTATGCTGTAATTTTATGGCATAAATAATATCTTTAGGACTAGGTATTTTTAGTCAAAAGTGTAACAGCAGTACAATTTTGGATTCTTCACCCCTTCTTCATGTGTAGGATCCTTCACCGTCGATACCAATACAATATAAAAGTTTCACGCCGTCCTACAAGCTGATGCAATCTTTACCTTGCTGAAGCCAAAAAGTTTAGATTTTTAAGTTTTTGATCAAAATTTAAGCAAATATCACATAATTTAAGCAAAAATGGTCATTTTACATAGATAAAAAGGAGATAAAGATGACCCGCTGATGGATAACTATTTTTTGGTAGTTTTTCGTTTCCGCCCTCGGGCGCGTTGCTCATTTCCTTAACATTGCTCTTTAGCGGCTTCTAGGAGAATGACTATATGAGTAATGACTACCACTTCGATAATAACTTATATATACATCCGGAAAAAGGGAGGAGCAACCCCTCATGGTATAATGCCTCACACGGACCCCTATTACTCTCCCACATTAAGTCGTATATTCCCATTTACTTTTCCAATGGGGATATACTGCTGCGTTGACAGGAAAAATGTACCCCTAATTACTTGCTCAAGGGGATTACATGTAACGATTAGCTAAGATTTTATTCTCCTACCTTGGGATTAGAACCACTCAGCCACGCTGGCATTTTTACAAATATATACATACACTCATTAAGATAAAAAAGGCGCACGGTCGAAAATTTGACTCACGTCGGGGCCGGGATCTTCACTAGTTTTCCCTGCGACTAGGACTGACCCTTCCACCTCCTTGGGACGAAAATTTTGGTGGGGATCTTCCCACCCACCCAGAAGCTTATGCTATATTATCCCCACATACATCCCACACAATTATAGCATCCCCATAACACGATGTCTATGTACAGTTCGCAGAAATACTGTATGTCTGTATACATAGCACTGTCAATGGTATATATATACGTATGTATATGCACATTTCATAGAAAATATCGGTATCGGTATCGGTATTTTTTTATCGGTATCGGTTATCGGTATTTTTGGGTATCGGCCAAACACTAGTAAAAAACTGTAAAGAAAGTATTTTATCGCCTAGAATATTGTTTAAGGTGGTAGTTGCGTTTTCGAGGTTTCTGTCAGTTCTATGTATATAAACTTTGCGCCACCAGAACTCAAGTTATAAGTGACGCCTTAGCATGAATTTTTGGGACAGTACTGTGAAGGTCAGGATCCCCAGGCATGTCTGTCACTTTTTCGAAATTTCACATCTGGAATTTTTTAGAGGGCTTTAATTACAAGAAAATATGTTAACTTTTCAGCGGGTTTGCTTTTAAGCTATTTTCTCAGTAAATTGACTAGTTATTAAAAAAGTGGCGGAGATGCCTGGGGATTTTGTGGCGGAGATGCCTGGGGATTTTAAACATGTCAAAAACATTACCAACTCTGAGCCCCGACGGGTAATCATATGATTCACAGCTGTGGCGCAAACTTTTTGTAAAAAATTCTAATATTTTGGAAAGGACGTTTCTTTAGCCGCTTGTAATGGAAATAAAATAAAAGGTCAAGTTCCGGTGCATGGCATACATTTAGGTAAGATATATTTCTACTTAATGCAAAAGACCGCTTGTGATTTGAATTTGTAAACGCTGAGCTATAGCTTACCAAAAAAACACCTAAAAACGCAATTACCCCCTTAAACGTTTTCTAAACTGATTGAGACCAGCTTAAAATTTGTGACCGCCGACCGGTAACATGTTTTAATCATCTGTCGCTATTGTAGAAAGTTGTTTCTGTTATGTAAAATCAGAAAGGAGGACTGCCATCTGAGGAAAACGCACCTCTTTATTTTTGCCCCAACTGAGCCAGTAGCTAGATTTAACGCTAGACAGAAGCGTGTCTACAAAGCAGTATATATAGACGTATGAAGGACCAAAGTTTTTGCACTGTGCAGGACGAAATCCTATTGCAGAAGAACCGTAATTTTGAAGTCAGCGGTAGTCACAAAATCTGACCCACATGTTGGTTTCATTCCAAACATTGTTGTTTAGTTTTCAAATGCTGGTTTTCTGTCGGTTTCGTTACACGCCGCATGGGAAGCACGCTGCACGGCCAGTCAAAAATGATGTCAAAATTTTGAATAATGCAAATCAAACACGGCGTGAATACCGGTTCCTGTAATACGCTGGAAAATTTTTACATAAGTGTATACCATTGTGCCATTATTAACTCAACTTTGGGACGAATGGGAGTGGGCCGTATATACCCGCTGGGTTTGCTTCGTTGAAAATATTTTATAACAAATATATACGCTAAAAGTTCCTCAAGTGTTGTAGCCAACATGATTGGAAGGTTTCAGGAAACATTTTGAGTGTTTTTGTATGAAAAATTTTGGTGACTTCGAAATTGAGTAAATTTTGGTAAATGCGAGACTTGAAGTTTTTTCCGGCCAATTTTTTTCAGAAAATGGGCAAAATTAGTAAAATAATTGCAAAAAGGGCGAAAAGTAGGTGTAAAAAAGTGTAAAAAAAATTAGGTGTAAAAAAGTTGTAAAAAAGTCCGAAATTTTGCTACTGTAAAAAAGTGTAAAAAACGTTGTTTTTTTACTTACGTTGGGGGAAAAACCTACTTTTTGAAAATGGTCTGGTGATTTCGAAAAACCTAGTAGCTACTCCAAAAGACTCATGGTAGTGCAAAAAGACGTTTATTGTTAACACAAATGCGCGTACTGACACTTTCTTGATAGAATTTTGGAATACGGGCTTAATAGTATTGTAATACTAGTGCGCTCCATACGTACAAAAATGTGTAACCGTCATATATAATTCAATGTTTTTATGTATATATATACATGTAGAACCACATACGTAGGCGCGGTTGATTTTAGAATCTTGTGTGAATTTAGAAATCTATTGGCTTCTATCGGTAGATTTTATTGCGGCTAGAATAATTATGTACTGCTGATTTGAAAGCCTAAATAATTCAAATAGTTTCTCAGACTGTTGTTGCATTCTAATTCTGAGAACTGCTTACATAAAGAAGTCTGACTATTAGGTGCTTATCATTAAGCTGGTATTAGCCCTTGGTTCCCAGAAGTGGGTTAAATCACCGATTCGACGGTTTGAAAGGTAAATATTACCGGCGCCCAGACGTCGATGAATACTAAGTAATTGTTACCGTAATACCTTTAAAAGTCAGTTGCAAAAAGGGCGTAGTAGTTGAAATCACCAAGTTTTAGAAGTCATAAGTCAACTTAGGAAAAGTACTTTTTAACAAACGAAGTAGAGTCATAGGACTTTGTCATTTTGAGGTCCCTTTGGAGTGGAAAGTAGTATTATCTGGTACTTTTTGTATAATTATATATTTTGTATTTATTATATATCTTTTATATATTATATATTTTGTATTTACTTATAATCTGTTAATTTCTCTTGTTTAAACGCCAAATAACCGAATAAAATTAAAATATGGCCGTCGCCCGTCACGACCAGTCGTACCCACTTACGGTACCCTCCATGGAAGGTCGATGCCGTAAAAAGTAGCCATAAAGTGCGGATTTTGCATGTACTTGAAGCGTAATAGCAACTTTTTAGTTGTTTTCAACGTTTTCAGGCGAAATTAAGGTGTTTTGTTTTCAAATCTGAAAATTCAAAATTTTATAATGGGCTGCGAAGGCAGTTTTCAAATTTGTCTACCTGACGCCCCATAGTTAATCTGCGTATAGTTTAAGCATCAGGGGCCTCTACTACTCCTAATACGTGCCATAGCGTGAAAAACTACCGCTAACACACTTTTCGGGTGATTTATAGTATGGGTTTTTTGCACGGCAAGTTTTACACGTTTTTATAGGTTTTCGCATGCGCTGAGTTAATTTTTAGCACTTTCCATCTTCCATGCGAAAAAAAGTTGATTTATACCTTTTCGAAAAAATTCAATTTCTTTCGAAAATCATCGTTTTTCGACATATTAGGGCTAATCGTCGAAAATTACGATCAATACAGTCGTAATATCAGCCTTAAGTTTGATCGTCATAAAGTAACACATAATAATATATTTAATACAACTTTGTTAGCAACATATTTAGCTCATTTGTACTAAAAATCGTAATTTTGCCAACTGAAAAAAAAGGCGAAATATAGATTGTTAAATTGAGCTTGCATACAAAAGTTTTAGTTTCTTTTCGCGTAGTCAAAAAATTAATTACATTTTCATAGAAAAATAAGCATCACTAGGCATAAGTAGCGATTTTTAATGAAAGCGAATACCATAAATACGATTTGAAAACGTCACTGATGCTCAGCAGCAAGCTGGCACTGACAGTCAATTTCGGTTTAAAAGTGCAGCTTTATTTATGATTTCACAGTAGCAAGTGTCCTTATTTGATCCAAGCAACTAAGACTAAGCCTTTTCTGACCCAGCTACTAAGCCGCAGCCTAAGCACTAAGCCTCAGCCTAAGCAAGCACTAAGCCTAACCTAAGCCCCAGCCTATGCACTAAGCTTCAGCCTAAGCACTAAGCCAAACCTAAGCCTAAACCTAAGCACTAAGCCTAAGCCTGAATTGAAGAAAAAATTAGGCCTAAATTAGGAGAAAATTAGGCCTAAATTGAAGGAAAAACCTGCTAAGAAGCATCAGAAATATTTTTGCCGCAATAAAATACCCCAACTAGCTTCAAATTTTAAAAAATTTCGCAGCTATAGCCCGGAATTTGTACTGAAACGTACAGTTTGTACAGTTTTTGGCTTCTGACATCCGTGGGTCCCCTGAAACTTTCTTGTTGTTGTATCAACACCACCACATACTATTTGACGTTGCACATAACATAAACGTGTAAGCGGCTAAACGTGTGTGGCTGAAAATAGAGAGAAAATAGACAGGTAATAGGTCATTTTTGTGTACTAACATGCAGTTTTTGGCTTCTGACAACCGTGGGTCCCCCTGAAAGTTCACAAAGTTTGCATCAATTTAAAGCCCTAACATGTTTCCTTCAATAGAAAAAAAAGTGCTTGAGGCTCAAGGCCATGTGGATGGATATAGACCCAACAGTTAGCAGTGGGGTCTCTGGAAGCTTGAATTGCTTATATGCGCAACGCTGTAATCACCAAATTCTTTAACACAATTTTGGTATATGCAAGCACACACATAGAAGATTGTTGTAGCCAAATAAGATCATCTTATGGTTATTATTGACAAATAGCTGCGCAAAAACCAAAAAATGAAAAAACCGCAAAAAATCACCCTTTGGCTGACACTTTGAGAGGCCATATCACAGCCTAGGATGATTTTTGGCCAAAACTATTTCAGGACGATTATCCACTAATTAGTACCTGCAAAATATGTGAAAATCAGCTAAATTTATTTTGAGCTCATCGCACCGTTACAGAGCCCCTGTTCGAACTTCTGGCAAATTCAATGATAAGACTGCTTACCTGGCCTACAAATTGTTAGCCTTCCATCTTCTTGCACGGTACGTTCAAATGTTAACCTGAAAAACGAAATAACAGCTTGACGTATATATACATACTTTTTATGTACACAGAGTACAGACCACGAAAACCCACCTATATCTGCTAACAACAACTGCATTTCAAATAGCGAGCCCCCAAAACCGAAAAAAATCTTCATAACGCAGTTATTATGTCGCTGTCAAATGTAGCTATATATGTGCCCGAGGTGTGTTTTGGTGGTAATTTTTGTCAAAGTTGATATCAATGAAGAATTAATTAAAATAAAGGCAAGTATCATAGAAATTGCGTCACGTTGTGACAGTCGCTGTGGCCCCAATCGCATTGTGTGCCCGCAGTCGGGGCATCCACCCTTAACAACATGTCAAAGGGAAATGTCACATGAATCACGATCAGGGGCGGCCGCCCCACACCCCCCCCCCTGAAATTTGTCCCGACTGAAATTTTGCACAAGGGTCCCCCCTTTGGTTTTTATTGTCCGGCCGGAAAATTTTTCTGATGCGTCCCCAATTTGGCCTAAAAATCAAAAATTTCCCCCAATTTTTTGCTGCCGCCCCCAGACCCCTGCAACCCTATGGCTTACAACCCCCCTTACTTCTTATTATCTATCATCAAAGCCTATACATGTATGCATGAGTACATTATGCTGCATTTGTATGTCTACACGAGTATATTATGCTGCTTTTAGTTGTGTAATACACTGTCTGATGTGACATTCCCATCATGTGTTTTATTTTCCTGTCGGAAAAAATTTCTGATACGTCTCCAGTTGACCAAATTCGGCCTAAAAATTAAAATATTAAAAAATTCTCTATTTTTTTCTGGGTACACCACTGGTTTTTACTACAAACAGACTCAATTCATCGCCCTTGATATGGATGCGGCTATAACAAAATAGCGTAAAGCTGAGAAACGCTATTATAAAAAGTGAAAAAATTTCTTCAGACCTCCACCCCTCCGAAATCGAAGTCTGGAACCGCCAGTGATCACGATTTATGTTTTTTTTACGAATACGAAAAGCCGGTATTTAATTTAAAAGCCGGATAAGATTAGCGAAGCTGTTAGAATTTTGCTGAAAGTAGCTTTTAATAATGTAAGAAATAAGAAGATATTGTTTATGACAAAAGTGCAAGTTGGTGATATAACTCTGAAATGGGATGGATTATAGATAAAGAAAAAATAATTAATTATATATATATATATATATATATAGCTAGTTAATAATTCATATTTTAAATTTGGTAATAAAATATTCAGACAAAAAATTGGCATTCCTATGGGCACAAATTGTGGGCCTTTTTAGCTAATTTGTTTATACATCCTTTTTTGTATTTATTAAAAAATGTCTTCAAACGAAAAACGTTAATACCTTAAGAAATCTACGTTATGTTTACAGATATATATATTGATGAGTAAAAATTACAAAAAGTCGCCAAGTGGCACCTGCGGCCTGTGACCGCTTTGTAATAAAGAAAATATATAAGTCTTATTTTTGACTCAAAAACAAAAAAATCTTCAGTTTCTGCGGGCTTCCTAAAACTGGCACTTAAAAATTGGCCATTTTTGATGAAATTTAAGCGATTTTTACCTAACTTTTATCGAAAAAAGTTGAAAAATTGCGTCAGTCTTGGGAAAAAGGGTTGGTTGATTCAGGTTAGGGGGGTCCCCCACCAGGGGGGAGGGGTATATACCCAAAATTTTGATGCTCTTACATAGTTACATGTATGTGATACTTCAAAGTACTTTCAAAGCTGCACGGCACGTTTTAAACCCGGAATTAAAAAATGTGTAGGATCTGGCTGATGAAACAGATCTGTGTAAACCTGCGTATAAGGCGTTTTTCGGGTGCAGGCGGCACTTAGGGTGCGCAACGTACACTCTATTCTTATTCTTCATATTTTTTATTTTCGTAGTTCAGGTCGCAAAGTCAAAATATGGGTTTTTTAAGTGCAAAAATTATTTTACCTAAAAAATGCCTAAATACACACTTTCAAAAATTTACACAACATACCCTTAATTTACACAGCAAATTCTTAATTTACACAACATTTACACAGTGCCGATTTTGAAAAAAAACCCTGACGTAAACTAACTCAATAGGTCGAAGCAACACCAATCAGTACGTGTCGTACAGCCACACTGCATAAATATCAATTCACACGCCGACTATATATTTGGTCTGGAGTTGCTCGATACACAGCAGTCTGAAAAACAAACATCCGGGCTTAGCACAGCAAAACCAGAGATCAGAAATTCCTGTATATAAATCACCGCCTTACATTTATATACATGGTCCGGATTCGGGAGGGAAAGGGCGAATTCAAACGCGTATTTCTTCAGTGTAAAAACACTTAGGTTTTCACATGGCGTTGAGTTCATTTTTAACATTTTCCAAGCAAAAAAACAAAGATTTTCAACTTTTATAAAAATTCCAAATTTTGTCAAAAATCATACTTTTTCGTCATATTGTTACTAATTCTAGCGAACGACCGGAGGTAAAATTTTGCCGGAGCCGGAGCCGGATACAAAATGCCGGAGCCGGAGGCAGTGTTTTACAAAAAAATTTCAATTAGTAAAAAATGTTGACAATTAAGAAAAAATTTTCAATTTTTTTCGAAACAGCATTTTTTAATGTTTCAACAGTCACGCCCCATTTCTATACATATGTCTTTACACACTCATACGACCACTGGCCACTGACTGGTCCCGTTTTTGGTGATCTCACAAAAATTTTCCATCAACATTGATAAAAAGTCAAAAATTTGGTCAAATTGACCAGTATGGCATTTTGACTGCGGTGCCAAGGGCAGGTGTCAGGAGTCAGAGGGAGCTGGTTGTTCAGGCCTTCAGAGTGTCCGTCTGAACCTCCCCCTTTTAGTCAAACCTTGCATAATTGTCAAGAATATATACGTATATAATATATACACCCAAAAAAATAGACAAATTTGGGAAAAGATTGCACTTTGTAGAAGATACGACGCCGTAAATGTCTGTAGCTTCCGGAGATTACCGCCCCCCCCCCCCGACCCCTGTAATTTAGGCGTATATCAGCCACGTTGTAACCAGGAAAAAATCTTTAGGGGGAATGACTTTTCGATTTTTTGTAATGTGTGAAAATTCACTTTTTTGCTATTTTAACACAAAAATTTGCGAAATAACAGCACATGCACATGCAAACATATTTGACCGGCCGAAAACATCAGAGCTAAAACTCAAGTTCAAATCACTAAGTCACATAGTTACAAGCTTATAGGGGTCTGGGGGCGGCCGCGTGAGTGTGAGAAACTTTTGATTTTTAGGCCGAGTTTAGTCAATTGGAGACGTAAAAATACACATTGCTAGAGAGGGGTAGTCATCTCCATCACAACTGGCAGTAATATAAGTACTGTAATCGACTAACCGCTTCGTTAATCTTGCGATTTTTTCTCAATTTGAACATTTGGCCAAAGTTTGAACAATGAAAATTCTCCGGCTCCGGCACTTTTTTTGCCGGAGCCGGAGCCGGAGCCTCTGGTCGATCGCTTCTCGCAAAATAAGACCAGCTCGCTCATTATTGGCAAAAGCATTGGTTTCATTTATTTACATCTGCGATGCGCCTTCACTAGGGCTACATGGTATATTGTGTGCTAATTTGAAGCGAATCGCAGAACCTAAAATTTTCACTTATAGAGGTAGCCCGCCCCCCCCCCCTTAATCAGCATACGGCTGTAAGTATGAATCAGCCCTGACAAATTTTGTCCCCCCCCCTAAAAAGTATTAAAAGTATTTTTGTACTAACAGTTGTTAACTCAATTGTTATATACACACTTTTTTGACATTCTATATTCAAATACAGTAAGTGTGACATGTCAACCACTTCATTTCGCCAAAGTTCGGGTTCGGGTGGTTCGGGTACGAATTGTTCGGGTTCGGGTACGATTCGAAAAAAATCCCAACACTATTCCCACCCCATCTTTTAATAAAAATATAGAACCCCCATCGTCAGCCAAGCCCCCAATCTGATCTCTAGCCCCCAAACGGCGCCGGTAAATGGGTACCACAAGTCTGTGGGAAGGTACCTGGAGTATGTGAAGAGCGTTTGTCTCAGGGCTGGTCTTTCCTCCATGACGTAGTCCAAGGGCGTACAATGGAATTCCCCCTCCCCCACCCTTGAAGCTTTTTCCCAGTGAATTTTTACACAAGGGTCTCCCCTCTGGTTTTTATTGGCAGCCGAAAAAATTTGAAATATGTCTCCGGTTCAGTGGCGTATCCAGGATTTGGCAAAGGGGGGGGGCTGCACAGGAAAAGATCTGAGTAGAAAAAAAGTAGAAAAGCTACTTTTTTCTTTTTTCCACTTTTTTTCTACTTTTGGGTTTTTTCAAAGATTTAAATTTTTGGCATCGAAATTGAAATTTTGTCAATGTTTTCAAGTCTTGACAGCCATTTTTGTTTCGAACAACTGCATTTTTTACTATTTTTGCAAATTTTTATTTTTTGCAGTTTCTACTTTTTTTTCTACTATTTTTCTACTTTTTTTTCTACTATTTTTCTACTATTTTTCTACTTTTTTCTACTTTTTTCAGTTTTTGTGTCAATTATACTTTTGATACAAAACTATATAAGTGTGTGTTAATGTTTTCTAGAGTTCTAAACCAATTCTGTGGTCGAAAAATTTATATTGCTTGCATTTGTTTGAAAATAGTGTTTTCTACTTTTTTCTACTATTTTTCTACTTTTTTTCTACATCTATATATGAACTTCAATTTATGTTGAAACTTGATTGAATTTTGTCAGTATTTCAGGATGAGCTTTTGCATATAGCTGTCAATATGCATTTTTCGCCTGTAGAGTGTGTATATAGGTAAGGTTAGAACGAAAAAGTAGCCGGAATAATTTCAAAAAGATGTAGAAAAATTGGGTTAAATGCAGTAGGGGGGGGGGAAATAGTGGACCTATTTTTTTGAGTAGAGCACCTTGGGGGAAGCATTTTTGCTTCAAGAACCCCTATTTCATTTTTTCGGATTTTCTGAGATACGACCCCCCGAAATCTGAACCCTCAGTGAGGGACGTTTTCGCAATTTTTATCCGGAGCTCTTGTTTTTTCCGTTCTAATCGTGTCTAAATGGTGTCAGATTATTGGTTACAATATTTAAGAATCAAAACAAAGGCTCTTTGACCGGGTTCCTGCCGAACAATTGGCCAAATTCTCCAAAAACGTCCAATTTTTGACCAAAGTCAAACTTGGCCTTAATTTAGGCTTGGGCTTAGGCTTAGTATGGGGCTTAGGCTTAGGCTTAGGGCTTAGGCTCAGGCTTAGGCAATAAAAGATCGAAATTTTCAGAAAAAATCCTGCTAACTAAGCCTAGACGATGCCTTAAAACATCATAACGCACTCAAAACTATCCAAAAACATAGATTTTATCCATTTTTGGCTAAGGAACTTTGGCCTACGTTCACTTCCAAAAACACTGAAAATGCAATTTTTAAGGGGTCATAGCCATACATGGGCGTGGGGGGGTTTGGGGAGGGGGGTTTGCACCGCCCCCCCAGAAGGCATCCTCACCCCCACCCCCCAGACAGGTCCGTCAACCCCCCCACTCAGAATATTTTGAAGGTACCTCAAGAAGCAAAAATTAATGGCCCACGAAGCGAAATTGGTGGTTCACGAAGCAAAAATAGCCGGAAAAGTTGCTCCGTACCCACTCCCCCCCCCCCCCCCCCCCGGTGGCTCACCCCCCCAGAATTCGGTAGCTGCCCACGTATGGTCATAGCTCAGAAAATCCAAATTTGTGGATAGGGGTTTTATTACAAAAAATGCTTCCCTCAGGTGCTCTGCTCCAAAAAATAGGTCCACTATTCCCCCCCCCCCGACTGCACTTGATCCAAAAAATTGTAGAAAATTAGTAGAAAAAGAAAGGGGAAAAAAGTTGAAAAGTTGAAACGTGTTTTAATTAGCATTTTTCGCCTGTAGAGTGTGTGTATATAGGTACGGTTAGATCGAAAAAGTAGCCGGGACAATTTCAAAAAGATGTTGAAACAAGAGCATTTTTATGCAAAAATTGGGAGCTATTTTATGTTTTTAAGGTGGCGCTCCTGAAATGTGACTTTTCAGAAAACGGCAGTTTGGGGCCAATTTTAGATACACAACGGCAAGCTGGTGTAAAAGTATGCCTAAATACAAAAAATGAAGTTGACTGATCCAAATTAGCATTCACTGTAGACCAAACGTGAGTGGAATTTCGGCTTGCGATTTATCGTCGCAAGTAAGTAGCTGTTGCACAATCAATAGCTCATTTTGCTCGCCTCAACGTGGTCGAGCGGTCGCAAAAAGTCATTTTTGATGAATATGATTGATATATCGAAAAACACTACAATCGCGATTTTTGAAAAACATAAATTTGGCTAAATTTTTTAGATACAATCGATTTGCCAAAAATCAAATTTTGCGACCGCTCGAAGATGACAAGGTGCATTTATGTGCCAAATTTTAACTTTTTTCGTTGAGCCAATTTTTTAAAATCGCAAGCCGAAAATTTGCGTTTGTATTCACACGCACTATATTTCTGTCTCATGCAGAAAATATTGCGTTAGTTCACAAAAAAATTATACCACACTCAATAAAACACCAAAAATTTTTAATTATGTTTCAGTAAAACACAACTGCTAGTGTTTTTTAGCCGTTCAAATTCATTACATACGTGTAAATGCACTGGCTTTTGAAGGCATTTCCGTGAAAATCTATTTTTCTTGACGAAATTTGCTCAAAAATGTTCAAAAATTTTTGTATGTGATATGTACATCAAATTGAAGGAAATTCACTTCTGATCAACTTTTGTTCTTACGATGCATGTTTATTTTTGCGCGTTTTCAAAATAATGGCCAAAACCCACATTTCAGGAGTGCCACCTTAACAAATTATGACTTATCCTAAGTTTAACCCTGCCGCTGATCAGAGTCTTGCATAAGTAAATAGTCGACTACTTCCGATAAAAAATTTAAAACTGTAAAGGTAGACCCAGCTTCCATGATTTACTTTGCTATTTATGAATTTCAATTCAAGAACAAAGGGGAACACACCTAAATAACCCAAAATGTTAAAACAAATTCTACATATTCTGACAAAAAAACACTATTAAAGTAAAGTAAAAACGTAAGTATTAAAGTAGTAAAGTATTAAAGTAAGGCCGTGTTTACATTGAGCTTTTTTTCAGCTGCTCGAGCAGCTGAAAAAAAGCTGCAGCTTTTTTTCGACGTTTCCGGCATTTTTTCAGCTGCTCGAGCAGCTGGAAAAAAGCTGGAGCAGCTGAAAAAAAGCCGGAGCAGCTGAAAAAATGCGGGAACTGCAGCGTTGTCATAGCAACGGAGCAGCTAGTCTATAGTGACCGCCATACTTATCCGCTTTTTTTCAGCTGCTCCAGCTTTTTTTCAGCTGCTCCAGCTTTTTTCCAGCTGCTCGAGCAGCTGGAAAAAAGCCGGAAATGGCGAAAAAAAGCTGCAGCTTTTTTTCAGCTGCTCGAGCAGCTGAAAAAAAGCTCAATGTAAACACGGCCTAAATAAAAACACATTTAAGTAAAAAATTACACCAGCGGTTTCATTTTTACACTTTCAGCATCCTTTAAAAGGTCACATCTAAAATTGGCAAAAAAATTGGCAAAAGTCAAACTTTACTATAAATATATGTATTATGGCACAAAAGAACACTGGAGGCAAAATTTCAAATCACATGATCATGTCACGTGACTCCCAGAGCACCAAACGTGAGTGAATATTTGGCAAACGATAACTCTGCTTATACTATGCGTATAGTCACACTTTATATATCAAAATGTAGCTTATGTGCTTCGCTAGTTAAACATTATTTTTGTTTTAAACATTTATGTTGGGTTTGGATAAAAAATATCATTATGTGTTTTCGAAGTCGAACTCTGAGCGATAAAATTCATATAAAAAAAATTTCTAAGCTTTATCTTAAAAAACTAAAAAATTGTTCAACTGCGCAGAGCCTAAAGCTATAATTGTGCAAAATTTTGTAGAAAAAAATCTTACCAGCATTTTATAATCGAATGCCGAAAAATTGGTTTTGTATTCACACAGCCTATATTTGAGTCTGCTGCTTCTGGAAATGGTTTTTTGTGCGAATTTTTTGCACAGAACGCAATAAAATTGTTTTAATTTTTCATTACGACTAATAAAATCTACGGATCGTCTGTTTGCAAAACCTCAAAAAGCGTTGACGCACTGGCTTACTTGCTGAATTTGTGTAAAAGTCGAATAAAATCAGTAATTTGTCCAATTTTTTCCAAATTTTTTGCCGTGGAGATATGCGCGTCAAAACATCAGAAATAGTATTTTGGGCAACTTTCCTTCAATAATGATAGGTCATTTTGGCTGTTTTTGAAAAATACGGCCCAAATCCTTGATTCCCGGAGCGCCCTCTTAAGGGAATCGGGGGTCACATCAAAAATTGGAGAAAAAGTTGGCAAATGTCAAACTTTACTATACATATATGTAGTATGGCACAAAAGAACACTGGAGGCAAAATTTCAAATGACGTGATCATGTCACGTGACTCCCAGAGCACCAAACGTGAGTGAATTTTCGGCAAACAATAACTCTGCTTATGCTTTGCGTATAGTTACACTTTATATTTCAAAATGTAGCTTATGTGCTTCTCTAGTTGAACATTATTTTGGTTTTTAACATTTAGGTCGGATGTGGATAAAAAACGTCATTATGTGTTTTCGAAATCGAACTCTGAGCAATAAAATTCATATAAAAAAATTTCTAAGCTTTATTTAAAAAAACTAAAAAATTTTTCAACTGCGCAGAGCCTAAGACTATAATTGTGGAAAACTTTGTAGAAAAATATCTTACCAGGATTTTATAATCGAATGCCGAAAAAATGGCTTTGTATTCACACAGCCAATATTTGAGTCTGCTGCTTCTGAAAATGGTTTCTTGTGCAATGTTTTTGCAGAGAACGCAATAAAATTGTTTTAATTTTTCATTACGACTAATAAAGTTTACGTATCGTCTGTTTGCAAAACCTCAAAAAGCGTTGATGCACTGGCTTATTTGCTGAATTTGTGTGAAAATCGCAAGCCAAAATTCCACTCACGTTTGGTCTACAGTGAATGCTAAAGCCTGGTTCATACTCGTCCCTAAGCGTTGTCCCTGTCCTTAAGCGTTGTCCTTGTCCATGTCCCTAGGCGTCCTTGTCCCTGTGTCCTCATGCTTTGTCCCTGTCCTTAAGAAATGCCCCTAAGGTCTATAGGGAATGTCCTTGTCCCTGTCCTTTGATGTGATTGATTTATACTCCTTGAGGACAAGGGAATAGTCATTCTCACATGAACTGATGCTCAAACGTCATTGGATAAAATCCGTTTTGTTTAAAGTACCTTGAAAAAGTTATCAAACCTATTTGTAGGCTGAAAAAAAAGAAAAGACAAAATTTCGAATATGGGATTCGAACTCTGATACATAGTTTGAGGAGCAAAAATTTTAGCCATTTGACTACCAGGTCATGTAAATTTGAGCTCTAAAAGCTCTTTATAAACTTTTATTTCAGGTTGGTATAAAAATTGAAAACCAAGTATTTTTCACGCAAAAATGTGTTAAATAACCCAAAAATAACGATGGAATAATTACCGCAACACAAGCCCACGACATTCTTTCACTAGTGGTCGAGTTCGTCCGTGATTGGCTGTTCTTGGTGTCACATGTAGTAACTGCCGTATTTTGATTGGCCGAGTTGCTTAGGGACAGGGAAAAAGTAGAACATTGCTCAACATTGCTTAGGGACATAGGGACAGTCCTTATGGCTGCTTAAGGACATTCTCTAAGCTGCTTAGGGACAAGTATGAATCAATCGCAGCTTAGGGACAGGGAAAAGGAAAAGGACACTTTGGAAGTATGAATTAATCTTTTATAAGTACAGGGACAAACCTTAAGGACAGAGACAGTCCTTAAGGACGAGTATGAACCGGGCTTAATTTGTATCAATCAACTTCATTTGTTGTATTTAGGCATACTTTTACACCAGTTTGCGATTGTGTATCTAAAATTGGCCCCAAATTGCCTTTTTTGAAAAGTCACATTTCAGGAGCGCCACCTTAAGATGGCGCTCCTGAAATGTGGGTTTTGGCCATTATTTCAAATATGCGCAAAAATAACCATACATCGCAAGAACAAAAGTTGTTCAGGCTTGAATTTCCTTCGGTTTGATGTGCATATCACATGAATAATTTTTTGAAAATTTTTAAGCTTTTTTCAGCAAGAAAAATGGATTTTCACGGAAATAGCTGTACAAGCCAATGCATTTACACGTATGTAATCATTTTGGAAGATTGAAAAACACAAGCACTTGTGTTTTACTTAAACATAGATTAAAATTTTCGGTGTTTTCTTGGGTGTGGTGTAAAATTTTTGTAAAATAAAGCAGTATTCTTTGCGTGATGCTGAAATAAATTGCGTGTGAATAAAAATGCAAATTTTCGGTAGCGATTTTAAAAAATTGGCTCAACGAGGAAAGTTAAAATCGGCACATTAATGCACCTCGTTTTCTTCGAGCGGTCGCAAAATTTGATTTTGAGCAAATCGAAAGTATTTAAGAAATTTAGTTAAAGTTATGTTTTTCGAAAATCGTGATTTTAGTGTTTTTTATTATAACAATCATATTCATCAAAAATAAGATTTTGCTACCGCTCGATGACGTTTTGGCAAGCAAAATGAACTATTGGTTGTGCAACAGCTATGTAGCTGTGAAGAGAAATCGCAAGCCGAAATTCCACTCACGTTTGGTTCACAGTGAATGCTAATTAGTATCAATCAACTTCATATTTTGTGTTTGGGTATACTTTTACACCAGCTTGCTATTGTGCATCTAAAATTGGTCTCAGACTACCGTTTTTTGAAAAGTCACATTTCAGGAGCGCCACCTTAAAAGATGGGGTAGGAAGCGAACTAGGGCGGAAAATTATTCCCCCCCCCCAACCGAATGTACAGTCAGGGTGGGGAAAAAACATGACGAAAAAGTGGGATAAAAAAACATGGCCCACTCCTCAGTTAAAAATAGGGGTTACAGAGCCGTAACCTAGTGTAATCAAAAGTTCTCTCTCGGGCTACATCTTGAATACATAAGACCTGATTGGCACTCTCAATGCATAGCAGAGTTGCCGGCTCAAAAATGACCCCCAAAATTTGTCAAAAAACTGAGGATTTTCAAAAGCTTGCAAGCTTGCTATGCGAAACCTAGCAGGAATCCAATTTCATGCATACAACCTAGTTGAAGGGGTTGTACACGATGAATATGCCTTCTCTGACCGGTGTCGCTACTGTTCCGAGTACGGCCCATGTTTTTCCCCACACTGTGATCTCCAAAATGGGGAAAAACATGCTTCAAGTTGGTGTTATTTATCACAAGCATGTACAGTTATTAGCGAGCCAAAACTAAGTGTATGAGTAACTTTAGTGACCTCATAGTTTCACACAAAAAACTGTGGTTCTTGGAATGGTCGCATTGTGTAGATATGGCACCAGGTCAGGGATCCTTATGTTCAACACGTGTTTTAGGTCAATTTTTCAAAACGCATAAAATACACCAAATTTTGGGCCAGAAATGTTTTTTTGTGATTTAGGATGATTTTTGTGTGGTATTTCTTTCATCAGGCCAATTGACAATGCTAAAATATGAGATTGAGCCATTTAGATTCAGCAGAGTTAGGTCAAATCTAGCTTGATGTTTATTGTAATTTTGAAGGTTTAGAACCGTTTAAGATGCTTCACAGTAATAAATAAATACATTTTTACAGGAAAAGTAATTGAAAAGATAACCGCTTGCAACAAGTGACCTGTTTTCCCCGTAGTCATGTTTTTTCCCACATGTGGGGTAAAAAAACACGGTCGGAAACCGGTTTGGCTCGTTCTGGGTATGGGGTATATTCGGTTTTACTACATCAATCGATAGTCTTTCCCACAAGCTACATGCTGATATAGGTTCCATTGCTCTCCATCAAACCTATCTAAAGTGATGAGCTTAGTTTCTTATTCATGTTTTTCCCCACCCTGACTATAAACCCTTTCTTTGTACTATTTTTGTACATTTTTTGTACTATTTTTGTACCTTTTTTGTACTAGTTTTTACTTTATTTGTACATATTTCGTCATTTTGTTTTTACGATGTGACATAATTCCGACACATATTACCCGCAAATAGATACATATGCCTGGTCTCGCTGGTATTTTTTATGGGTCAAACATTGGACCCTCCCATTTTTGACCCGACATGGCTCCAAGGGAAGTGACTTTTGGAGTCATTTTTTTCAGATATTATATACCTAATACACAATTACATTAGGCTGCATTTGCAAGTTTTCACGAGTACATACATTGTGTTGCATTTATTTGTATAATACAAAAAAAATGAAAGAATCTCCAGGCTGCCTTGCATTTTTAACTGGCATATTTTTAGGTCAAATTTTATGGCACAGGAAAAAATATTTTCAAAAAGTGACGGAAAACAAACAGAAAGTTGGCGGAAAAGACTTTTCATTCGTTGTCAGCCTTTATGTTTCTCCAATTTTCTTGCGATTTTCTCAAAAATTTCAGTGAAATATCTGCCTTTTTTCCGCTTTACTTTCACGAATTATCTATTGTGTATCGGTCAAATATCAGTTATGTTTCCTGAATGTTATTGTCATATTTCATTATTTTATTATTAGTTTTTCAATAAAATTGTCCACTTTTTTGCTAAATTTTATCCATTTTTTCCGCCACATTTCAGTTATTTTTCAGCTCAGTTTCTGTTACTTTTCCGTAATATATCAGTCAGTTTTCGTCTTATTTTCTGTCACATTTCCGTCCTTTTTGTGCGGTTTTTCCACCCTTTTTGTAATATTTTTTTCATTTTTCCGTGACTTTTCATCCACTTTTCTGTCAAGTCGACGTTATCTTTACTTGGAAATTTTTTTGGTTACTACGTTTTCACGCCATAAAAAGTTTTTTACTGTTGAACTGTACAGTTTTAGTTTTTACTATTGTTACTGCAATTGCACAATTGTATGTTTCTGTGGAAGTAGCAAACTTGTTTATGCATACATATAAGAATATTTAATGATACGTTTACCCACAAACAGTCATTGTTGTGAGATAGGTTTTTGTTGTGAGCTTGATTTTCGTGCAAAATTTTTTCTTTTTCATAAAATCAAATTTCAGCTGTTCGGCTTGCAGCGACCGAAAGCTAATTAAAAAGTGAGTTTTTAGATACATGGGTGGCAGAATTTTTCATACGGCAATGTAATTTTTCTTTGCTCTTTTTTATACACGTTTTCTTTTGGTCTTTTTATACACACGTTTTTTATGTAATTTGAACGGGGGATTCAAGATTCAATATGTAAGCGTTTGCTTTTAAAGGATTTCAGGGAGGGATAGTGGAATTGTTGTAGTAAAGCACCTCAAGGGAATATTTTCTGAGCTTATGACGTCTTGAAAATGTTATTTTTTCACTGTTTTGGGAAGTCAACGTTGGCCACAGTTTGAAACCAAAAATGGCTATGATCTTTGTTTTGGGATTGTTTTGAGTGCGCTATGATGTTTTAAGCCATCGTCTGGGCTTAGCTGGCAGAATTGTCTAGGTTAAGCTGGCAGAAATTTTCCTGAAAAATTCGATTTTTTTAGTACCTAAGCCTAAGCCTAACGCTGAACCTAAGCCTGAGCCTAAGCTTGATACTAAACCTAAGCCCCATACTAAGCCTAAGCTTTGAGCCTAAGCCTAAGCCCAAGTTGAGGCCCAGTTTGAATTTGATCACAAATTGGACGATTCTGGTCAATTTGGCCAATTTTTCGGAAGGAGCGGGGTCAACGTGTTTTCGTTTTGATTCTAAAAAATTGTAAACATTCCGACTCTTTTTTTTGAACACGTTTAGAACGGAGAACACGCGGGTTTCCGAAAAAAATTGCAAAAACTTCACCCCCCTGAGGGTTCAGATTTTGGTGGGTCATATCCAAGAAAATCCAAAAAAGGAATTACATAAGGGCTCTTGAAGTAAAAATGCTTCCCCCAACGTGGTCAACTCAAAAAATAGGTCCACTATTGACTATTTCCTTCACTCCCCCCCCCACAACTACATTTAACCCAAGGTGCTCTATGCACTGGAAATTTACCTTCGATTTTGCTTCCAATACAAGCGGCTAAAGAAAAGTCCTTTCCAAAATATTAGAAATTTTGACAAAAAGTTTGCGCCACAGCTGTGAACCATACGATTACGTGCTTGGGCTGAAAGTTGACCAGGTGTTGACATGTTTAAAATCCCCAGGCATGTCCCTCACTTTTTTAATAACTAATACTTAATTAAACGCGAACGCACCAAAAAGTTAACATATTTTTTTGTAATTAAAGCGTTTAGAAAAAGTCCACAGGTGAAATTTCGAAAAAGTGAGAGACATGCCTTGGGATTTTATTTGACTTTTACAGTACTGTGCCAAAAATTTGTGCTCAGGCTTAATTTGCAACTTGAGTTATGTGGGCGAAATGTTTACATAGAAATCACAAAAACCTCGAAAACGCTACTAGCACCATAACCTGCTATTTTTGGGGTTAAATGCACTTGGGGTGGGAGAATAGTGGACCTATTTTTTTAGTAGAGCACCTAGGGCAAAGCATTTTTGCTTCAAGAACCCCTATTTCATTTTTTGGATTTTTTGAGATATGACCCCCTAAATCTGAACCCTCCGTGAAAGGCGGTTTTGCAATTTTTTCCAGAAAACCGTGTTTTTTTTCTGTTAATGGAGTTGGATAATGTTTAGAATTTTTTAGAATCAAAACAATGGCACGTTGACCCAGTTCCTTCCAAAAAAAATTGGCCAAATTCACCAGAATCGTCCAATTTTTGACCAAATTTGAAATGGCTCTCAAGTTAGGCTTGGGCTTAGGCTTAAGCCTTGGGCCGCTGCGATTTTGACGCGAAACGCAAGGGCAAGACGCAGGGTGTCGCACACAAAACGCAGCATCTGAACAAACGTTGCGTCTTTTGCTGCGTCTTTACTCTTTTAAAAATATGAGAAACAGCTTTGCTAATATTGTCGAAACCAATACGTCCGCAGCATCAAAACGCACTGAAATCGCGTACCGAATTGCAGTCTGGCGTTTAAAACACTGCGGAAAAATCAAGACGCATGCATTCCGCATTGGAATCGCTGCGTCTGTTCAGACAGTGCGTTTTAGCGGCAAAATCGCAGCGTGTGAATCGGCCTTTAGGCTTAGTATGGGGCTTAGGTTTTTTTCTTTGAGATATGGCTTGAAAAGTCACATCAAGATTGAACCAATGAAGCATGCAACAGTTTTCCGGCAACAGTGAAGTTCATGATAGTGGTGATTAGTTCGGACCTGGACCGGCCAAAAATACCCTAAATTTTGTAAGAGTTTGTGAAACTTTCCAAAAAATGTGCCATTTTTATTAAATTTTGCCCACATTTCCGGGACCCTCCTCCTAGCCCCTCGATTTTGGAGGCTCCTATCTCTCCCTCGTATACATGCCCTAAACACTCCCCTGTTCCCCACCCATGGCTACGCCCATGATTATATAACTATATTTTGCCGAAATTCAACCCAAATGTATACGTAGCAAAATAGCAGCAAAAGTAAGGAAATGCGGCGGAAAAGTGAACGAAAAAAGTTGAAAAGTAAACGAAAAGAAGCGGAACAGTAAAACGAAAAGAAGCGGAAAAGTGAACGAAAAGAAGCGGAAAAGTGAAAGAAAAAAAGCGGAAAAGTGAACGAAATAAAGCTGAAACAGTAAAGAAAAAACGCGGAAAGGTCGAAGAAATTAAACAGAAAACTGAAAGAAATAAAGCGGAAAAGTGAACAAAATAATGACGAAAAATAACGGAAAACTAACTGAAAAGAGTGGACGGAAAAGTGGCGGAAACTTGGACTTTTTGTCGCAAAAATAAACCAAAACTGACAAAAAAGTGACAGAAATCTGTCGGAAAAGTGGAGAAAAAGTAATCAAAAACCGTTTTTCTGCTTCGAAAAGTGACACAAAAAAAGGTGAAAATTAACCGAAATTTTTCTTTCACTTTTCTGCTAAGTTTCGGTTTCTCTTTTTAAAATATTTTTTCCTGTCTGGGGGGGGGGCGATTGGGGGGGCCACCCCCCCACCCATGGATGGGGGGGGCGGCGACCGAAATGGGGGGGGCGAGCCAAATTCACAATAAAACACTATGTTTAGGCAAAAAATGGTTCTTATGCGTTAAATGTTACTTTTTATACGTTAATATAGCTGCACTGATACCAAATTTAGCAAAAAAAGACCCGAAAACTCGACAATGTCACAACCAAAAAGTCGCTAAAACGTCCCTTCGGCAAAAAATTTCGGGCGATGGGGGCACCCCATCTGAAATAGGCGGCGCTCAAAATGGGGGGGCGCGACCAAAATGGGAGGGCTTCGGATCAAATGGGGGAAGGGGGCGGCGAAAATATGCCAAGTTAATGCGAATTCGTGTTAAAAAAAGTGCTACAAAATGAATTTTAACAGTACATATATACTGTACATTGCGAAAAAAAGTTTCCAATTCGTTACTGGTAACGAACATTCGTTACCAGAAAAAGACGAAGCTTCGTCCAAAAGGACCAAGGTTTGTCCTAAAAGACGAAGCTTGGTCCAAAAAAACGAACGTTTGTCCAAAAAGACAAAGCTTCGTTACCAAAAAAAGACGAAGGTTTGTCCAAAAGTTTGTATACTGTACAGTACTGTGCATAAAAAGGTTCCCTGCTCGTCGGCGTATGACGGGCGTTATCCTTCGCGAAAAGGAAGCAAAGTTGGCCGGATAGTGACGATTAAATTTTTGTTGTATTTTTCAATGTCTAGAAAATATTGCAAGTTTTGCTTTTTATGTTTGTCACTTTTCGGCCACCGATCGTCGCTTTAACATAACTTCGTCCTTTTTTGCTTTTTGTTGTTTGTTTGACACTCACAATTTGTGTCACACAGACTTTTTTAGCTTTGGGGCACTCCAATAGACTTCCAGAAGCCGAAACTAAAAAAATTTTGTCTGTCACTTTGCAGCCAACGTTCGTCACTTTTCGTGAAGGATAAAGCTCCTCGTACGCCGACGAGCAGGGAACACTACATTTTTATGCACAGTATTGTATATCAGGGCAAAAAAGTTAAATTTTAACTTTAACTAAAATTATAAAAGTTAGAGGTCTTACTTTAACTTTAAATTTAACTTCAAAAAAGTTAACGGTCTTACTTTAACTTTTACTCAATTTAAATTCAAGCACCCATACTTTAACTTTAACTTAAATTCCGCCATTTTCTTAACTTTAACTTAAGGGGGTAGTGTCGCCAAAGCAGTCGATTTTGCGCGACTGTAAAACTTTTTCACTGAAAGATAAGACATTGTTCTTTATATATTCTAAAAGTATGTGTTAGGCCATGTTTACATTGAGCTTTTTTTCCGCTGCTCGGGCAGCAGAAAAAAGCTGCAGCTTTTTTTTCGCCGTTTCCGGCTTTTTTGCAGCTGCTCGAGCATTTTTTGAAAAATTAGCAAAATTTTATAAATTTTTGCCTAAATTCAATTGTTTTGGGATTTGATCACCCATGGGGTGATCTGTACAACCAGCCCCTTTTAGGAAAACTTTTCAGGGGCTATAACTTTTTACACATTAGTGGTACAATAGTAATTTAAACGAGTTGATGTGGATACGAACTGATTGGTGGGATGGAGTGATATCATTACAAAGAAGATTTGATAAGTTTCAAGTTTTATTTTATTGTTCTAAAAGTCTTTTTCAATGTTTTTTCAAGTTAATGAGAATTAATCTTTAAGGCACGTTTTTAATTTAATGAAAAGAGAAATTTCCAACTCCTAACATTCCAGAATTAGGTTTTTAATTTACACTAACCAACCAATTTACACTTTTTCAGTACTTATTAGTACTTGGTATTAATACAGTGATAAACTGAGTTTATGTTGCAACGATTGTTAGATTTTGAAATGAACTAATAATTTGTAATTTTCAATAAATATATGATAGTCGTTTGAAATATTTTTAATTATCGACAGATTGTATACTTATCAGGGCAACTACTGATGAAACTTACATACCAAGTCATCTATGTCTGCAATAAAGCGATATCGATAGTTGGCAAAACAAGAATATTGAAAAAGTCAGATACATAACTGCTACATCAAGTACTGTAGAACAACGACAAGGAAATATAAAGCCATCAACTTGTTTATGCGTAGTTTGACTTTTCACTTTATTGGTTTAGAAAAGTAGTTACATTTAAATAGCAACACAGAATTTTATGTAACTTAATTGCGTCTACTACGTAGATTGCATGTATAAGTACGATTCAATGCTTACTTTCTAAAATGTAGAGCATATATGTTCGACTCAGTAATTACTTTCTGAAAGTTGCCTAACTTTTGCAGCAAATATGTATAATAGGAATTGAAGTAAAACATAAGTAATCAGATTTCAAATGCTAACACAGACTTACGAAATTTAGAATCAGTGGGGGGATCTAACTAAGTCTCAAGAATTATATTTTTCATTTATGATGATCGGAAAACTGTTTGTCTACTACGTCTGGATGCACAGCCTTATTACGACAATTTGACACGCCTCTACTGCTACAACTACTATAGCAACTACACTACACTAAATTACAATGACGTGGAGGCATATATAGGCTGGTGCTCCAAAAAATGCTACTACGACGACTACTACTACGACGATGCTTTTACGACTAGTGCTGGCAGGCCTTCTGCTGCCGGGACTGCTGCTGCCAGGACTACGACTACTGCTGCTACATGACTGCTGCTGCTACGTCTGCTACCTCTACGACTGCCCCTACTACGCAACGACTGCTGAAAGTACGACTGCTTTGACAACGACTGGTTTTTGACGATGACTACTACGACTGGTGCTACTACGACTGGTGTTGGTGTTATGGAACTGCAAGGATACGAAAACAACTACTAAGACTAGTGCTGCACGTCTGGACCTGCCAGGACTACTGCTCCAACGACTGCTCCAATGACTGCTACTATGACTACTGCTGCTGGTGCTGCTACGACTTGTGCTGGTTTGATAGAGCTGCCAGGCTACAACCACAACGAATGCTACTACGACAACTATGTACTACTACGACTGGTGCTGCTCGCCTGGACCTGCCAGGACTGCTGTTTTAACGACTGCTACTACGACTACTGCTGCTGGTGCTGCTACGACTGGTGCTGGTTTGATAGAGCTGCCAGGCTACAACCACAACGTATACTACTACGACAACTATGTACTACTACGACTGGTGCTGCTCGCCTGGACCTGCCAGGACTGCTGCTTTAACGACTGCTACTACGATGACTGCTGCTGGTGCTGCTACGACTGGTATTGCACGCCTGGACCTGCCCCGACTGCTGCTTTAACGACTGCTACTACAACGACTGCTGCTGGTGCTGCTACACCTACGACTGCAACTACTACGACTGCTTAAACGACTGCTACTACTAGGAAAACGAATGTTACTACTTACTACCACAACTACAACTACTACTACGACTGGAGCAGGCACGACTAAGACTGTTACTGCTGCGACTGGTGGTGGTATTATGGAGCTACCACGCTACTGCTGCAACGAATGCTACTACCATAACCAACAATAACTACTCGTACGATTGGTGTTGGCATGCTTGGACCTGCCTGGACATGAATGGTGCTGCAGGCTGCTACTAAAACCACAGTTGACTGCGACTGGTCCAGGTACGATTGAATGCGACTAGTCCAGGTACGATTGCTGCTGTTATGACTGCCACTACTACAAGTGCTTTCACGACTCTACTGCTACAACTATATCCACTGCTACAAACGCCACAACAAAGTGCGTTTAATCTTATAAAAATGCCGCGACACTGCAAGTAGTACTGCAACTCCTGCTGCTACCACAACTATTTCTAGTTCTGGTCCACTCTGCTTCAAAACCAGATAAAATATTTCAGCAGCAGCAAGCAGCTGCAAACAATATCAACTACTACTACTACCACTACAAGACTAAAGCAGCAAACTACTAAATACTACCAAAACAATTATTACTACTAACAACACAGCTACTACTACTGCCATAACGACTAACACCTCAGCTGCTCCTGCTGCCATTACTACTAACACCACAACTACTACTACTGCCATTACAACTAACAACACAGCTACTACTACTGCCATAACGACTAACACCACAGCTGCTCCTACTGCCATTACTACTAACACCACAGCTACTACTACTGCCATTACTACTAACAACACAGCTACTACTACTGCCATAACGACTAGCACCACAGCTGCTCCTACTGCCATTACTACTAACACCACAGCTACTACTCATTACTACTAACAACACAGCTACTACTACTGCCATAACGACTAACACCACAGCTGCTCCTACTGCCATTACTACTAACACCACAGCTACTACTCATTACTACTAACAACACAGCTACTACTACTGTCATAACGACAAACAGCTGGTCCTACTGCCATTACTACTAACACCACAGCCACTACTACTGCCATTACTACTAACACCACAGCCACTACTACTGCCATTACTACTAACAACACAGCTACTACTACTGCCATTACTACTAACACCACAGCCACTACTACTGCCATTACTACTAACACCACAGCCACTACTACTGCCATTACTACTAACACCACAGCCACTACTACTGCCATTACTACTAACAATACAGCTACTACTACTGCCATAACGACTAACACCACAGCTGCTCCTACTGCCATTACTACTAACACCACAGCTACTACTCATTACTACTAACAACACAGCTACTACTACTGTCATAACGACAAACAGCTGGTCCTACTGCCATTACTACTAACACCACAGCCACTACTACTGCCATTAGGGTAAAACGGGGCAATATGGGCGTTTTTTTGGACCCCTTTTGGTCGATTACCCTATTTCACTTAATAACTTTTTACAGGCATATGCTATCTGTATGAGGTCAATGCATTTGAAATGAACCTATTGGTTAAGTCTTTGTGCAAAATTTCAAGTCTCTCAGGGCCTTTTTCTAAAATGGACTTAACTGGACTTGACTTAACTGGACTTAATTAAGTCCGGAATTTTGGAATGCAAAATCGGACTTAAGTGGACTTAAGTGGACTTAACGCTGCCAGTGGACTTAATTAAGTCCAGTCGCATTTCTAAAATGTCACCGGACTTAAATTTAAGTCCGATCGCATTCCAAAAATAACAGTGGACTTAAGTTGCCGCTGGACTTATTTAAGTCCGACTTAACTTTTGCACGTTTCTAAAATGGACTTAATTAAGTCCACTTAAGGGGGTAATTGCGTTTTTAGGTGTTTTTTTGAAAGGCCATAGCTCAGCGTTGACAAATTCAAATCACAAGCGGTCTTTTGCATTAGGTAGAACAATATCATTCCTAAATGTATGCCATGTATTGAAATTTAACCTGTGATTTTGTTTCCAGTATAAGCGACTAAAGAAAGGTCCTTTCCAAAATGTTACAATTTTTTACAAAAAGTTTGCGCCACAGCTCTGAATCATACGATTACCTGTTGGGGCTAAAAGTTGGTAAGGTTTTTGACATGTTTAAAATCCCCAGGCATGTCCCCCACTTTTTTAATAACTAGTCAATTTACTGAGAAAATAGCTGAAAAGCAAACGCACCGAAAATTTAAGATATTTTCTTGTAATTAAAACCCTCTAAAAATGTCCACAGGTGAAATTTCGAAAAAGTGAGAGACATGCCTGGGGATTTTGACCTTTACAGTGCTGTCCCAAAAATTTATGCTCAGGCGTCACTTATAACTTGAGTACTGGTGGCGCAAAGTTTACATAGAAATCACAAAAACCTCGAAAACGCAACTACCACCTTAAGTCCGCGGACTTAAATTT